>JAQPPZ010004480.1:0-192582 GCA_028583015.1 Wollemia nobilis | reverse complement strand
TAACACAAAGAATATATTAAAGATTGGTGGACGAGTATAGAATTCCAAGTAACTCTCTTACCCAAAACATTATATCCTGTTTCATTTTCTAATTTAATGGATAGAGATAGGGTAATGGATTATATATAATTGATTTTTTGGATAAAGGCGTGTATGTATAAGACCTTGAACTCATAATTTCAACCACTTTACAAAAATAAGTTAACGGGTTCCCAATTTGGGTGAATCTTTATACTCTCCCTATGGAGTTTTGGGGAGAGAAGATATTCACCAAAATTGGTAATGCCATTGATGCATTCCAATATATGGATACCCAAACAAAGGAAAAATTATCTAGTAAATTAATGTGTAAAGCAAAATTGGTTGTTTGGATTGATGTTTTTGTTGGAATATGTAATGCAACATTGTGTAAATTATTCTTAGAATAAAATATAAAGTCTAAAGAATAATATTTGAATTAGAAAATAATTCTATTTTATGTAAAAATATTACCACCCAATTAATAAATAAAATAAGGTTGTTAGGAATATTTAATTTGTGGGAAACAATTATTTCCTCTTTTCTAGAAAATATTAAAAAGTAACCAATCATTTTTTAATATTTGATAGATGCCACTTATCACACATCTCACGATAAGATTGTGATAAGATTTGTCACATATCAAGATAATATTGTGATAATATTAGGGTAATTTTAGGGTTGTAGTAGAAAAGTTTCTCTTTAAATAGGGGTGTTGTCTGCTACATCTTGTTATATATGTTGATGCATATTGTTGCATAACATTGAAGTATTCTTGCATTGTTGAATAATTGAGTAATATAGTTAGCTTCATAGTGGATGTTTCCCTTCTTCATTTGAAGTAGGATTTTACCACTTAATATTGGTGTTGTGGGTTTTCCTCTTTTGTTTGTGATTGATCTTGTGGAGCATTCTTCGATCTTTGGGAGACTTTGCTTGTATCACAGTTTTAGTCCATGGACCTCAATCCATTACTATCTCCTCAAGCAAAGGGGAATGAATCCAAAATATTGAATATGAAAACTTCTCCCTAATATGTTATGGTTGTCGGCAATATGGCCACTTGAACAAGAGATACTGATCATCCAATCATGCTACGATTCTTCCTTGGTGGAGGAGAAAGCTCTACATGTGAATCATTCAAAACCTTCAAATGTATGAGTTTAAAATAAAGAATCTCATCCTCTAGATGCATCAATTATCCAACAAGAATCATGCAACCAACAAAAGACTCAACCCTAAAAGAAGAATATGAATAAGATCATTGATACAAACCAAATGGTTACTAAAGACCATCTAGATGGTTCCATGGATAATATTAACACCTCAAATGGTATTCTTGAAGCTAATTATGAAATAATTGGTGATGATCAACTTTTTGAAAATGAAGATCCTACAAAATGTGTTACAACTAGATATTACCTCTGGAGAGCTTGAAGTGCAAAAATTCATTCTCAAATATTACCACTCTAAAGGAGGAAGAACCTCTACTACAAAATAAAAATAATCAAACTGATTTCTCCTTGATGGATGATTGTTATGTTTTTTTGCCTTCTATCTATTGGAGGTATGTGTCATGTAATGGTTTTTCTTGTTGTTAGTTCCTTAAAAAAAAGGGTTGATTATGGAAACTTAACAGTTTTAGGAATATGAAGACTATATTTGATAGAAAGGCAAAGATGGTTATGCTATAATTAACTTGTTAGAAATGTAATGAGAGCAATGTAATGTTTTGTTTTTGTAATGGGAGTGACCCCCAATAGAAACCACACATAGCTTATTAAAAAAAGGAATACTCACAGAATAATCACATAGACATGCCCACAATATTACACATAAAATACTAAAAATGCTATTGAATAAATGTCTACTAGTGCAAGAATAAAGCTATACACTTTTGATGATAATTATAATACTTTGTCACATATATATAATTGTACGTGGCTATTTATATGCTGCACTATTGACCTTCACTCTTCTTTACAAGTCTTCACTTTGTTATTCTACGGACATGTGCACACTTAAATATTAGACACTTGTGCACATTTACACTTAAAAAACTTGTGCAGATATTTACATGACACTTGTGTATTTACTGCACATTATTACATTACATAAAATATTTACTCATAAACTAATCTAAGATACAACCCTATTCTAATATTTACAATAATGTACCAAGGTGGTTTATTGACATGTACCAAATAATGTAATATTCCTCAACACATAGTCTTTCTATCATCCTAAAATTAGAGCAAAGTACAATGTGGAGTTCATAGAGCATAGCTAGGTTCTCTTCAATAGTCAAAATATATTTACAATAAATATCATGGCTCTTATTTAAAGAAAATTATTCACCTAGGAGCTACCCTAAGACAAAACATTTCCACTCTTAATAAATCTCAATTTAAGAGCATCTTTAGTAAAATGATACTCCATTAAATATTATATTCCTCCAAAATCATCTCTAAGCTACTTAGAAGCCTTCTATCTTGCTTGCTTTTGAAGTAACTAGATAACACTTGTTCATTTATTACATTGCATGAAGTAACTAGATAACTTTCTCCTAAAATAATCTAATGTCCTAAGTATGTACCTAGGAAGGTACATTTACATGACCCAAATGATGTAATATACTCTATCTCTAACACAAAGAATATATTAAAGATTGGTGGACCAGTATAGAATTCCAAGTAACTCTCTTACCCAAAACATTATATCCTGTTTCATTTTCTAATTTAATGGATAGAGATAGGGTAATGGATTATATATAATTGATTTTTTGGATAAAGGCGTGTATGTATAAGACCTTGAACTCATAATTTCAACCACTTTACAAAAATAAGTTAACGGGTTCCCAATTTGGGTGAATCTTTATACTCTCCCTATGGAGTTTTGGGGAGAGAAGATATTCACCAAAATTGGTAATGCTATCAGTGCATTCCAATATATGGATACCCAAACAAAGGAAAAATTATCTAGTAAATTAATGTGTAAAGCAAAATTGGTTGTTTGGATTGATGTTTTTGTTGGAATATGTAATGCAACATTGTGTAAATTATTCTTAGAATAAAATATAAAGTCTAAAGAATAATATTTGAATTAGAAAATAATTCTATTTTATGTAAAAATATTACCACCCAATTAATAAATAAAATAAGGTTGTTAGGAATATTTAATTTGTGGGAAACAGTTATTTCCTCTTTTCTAGAAAATATTAAAAAGTAACCAATCATTTTTTAATATTTGATAGATGCCACTTATCACACATCTCACGATAAGATTGTGATAAGATTTGTCACACATATCAAGATAATATTGTGATAATATTAGGGTAATTTTAGGGTTGTAGTAGAAAAGTTTCTCTTTAAATAGGGGTGTTGTCTGCTACATCTTGTTATATATGTTGATGCATATTGTTGCATAACATTGAAGTATTCTTGCATTGTTGAATAATTGAGTAATATAGTTAGCTTCATAGTGGATGTTTCCCTTCTTCATTTGAAGTAGGATTTTACCACTTAATATTGGTGTTGTGGGTTTTCCTCTTTTGTTTGTGATTGATCTTGTGGAGCATTCTTCGATCTTTGGGAGACTTTGCTTGTATCACAGTTTTAGTCCATGGACCTCAATCCATTACTATCTCCTCAAGCAAAGGGGAATGAATCCAAAATATTGAATATGAAAACTTCTCCCTAATATGTTATGGTTGTCGGCAATATGACCACTGGAACAAGAGATGCCTGAACATCCAATCATGCTCCGATTCTTCCTTGGTGGAGGAGAAAGCTCTACATGTGAATCATTCAAAACCTTCAAATGTATGAGTTTAAAATAAAGAATCTCATCCTCTAGATGCATCAATTATCCAACAAGAATCATGCAACCAACAAAAGACTCAACCCTAAAAGAAGAATATGAATAAGATCATTGATACAAACCAAATGGTTACTAAAGACCATCTAGATGGTTCCATGGATAATATTAACACCTCAAATGGTATTCTTGAAGCTAATTATGAAATAATTGGTGATGATCAACTTTTTGAAAATGAAGATCCTACAAAATGTGTTACAACTAGATATTACCTCGGGAGCTTGAAGTGCAAAAATGCATTCTCAAATATTACCACTCTAAAGGAGGAAGAACCTCTACTACAAAATAAAAATAATCAAACTGATTTCTCCTTGATGGATGATTGTTATGTTTTTTTGCCTTCTATCTATTGGAGGTATGTGTCATGTAATGGTTTTTCTTGTTGTTAGTTCCTTAAAAAAAAGGGTTGATTATGGAAACTTAACAGTTTTAGGAATATGAAGACTATATTTGATAGAAAGGCAAAGATGGTTATGCTATAATTAACTTGTTAGAAATGTAATGAGAGCAATGTAATGTTTTGTTTTTGTAATGGGAGTGACCCCCAATAGAAACCACACATAGCTTATTAAAAAAAAGAATACTCACAGAATAATCACATAGACATGCCCACAATATTACACATAAAATACTAAAAATGCTATTGAATAAATGTCTACTAGTGCAAGAATAAAGCTATACACTTTTGATGATAATTATAATACTTTGTCACATATATATAATTGTACGTGGCTATTTATATGCTGCACTATTGACCTTCACTCTTCTTTACAAGTCTTCACTTTGTTATTCTACGGACATGTGCACACTTAAATATTAGACACTTGTGCACATTTACACTTAAAAAACTTGTGCAGATATTTACATGACACTTGTGTATTTACTGCACATTATTACATTACATAAAATATTTACTCATAAACTAATCTAAGATACAACCCTATTCTAATATTTACAATAATGTACCAAGGTGGTTTATTGACATGTACCAAATAATGTAATATTCCTCAACACATAGTCTTTCTATCATCCTAAAATTAGAGCAAAGTACAATGTGGAGTTCATAGAGCATAGCTAGGTTCTCTTCAATAGTCAAAATATATTTACAATAAATATCATGGCTCTTATTTAAAGAAAATTATTCACCTAGGAGCTACCCTAAGACAAAACATTTCCACTCTTAATAAATCTCAATTTAAGAGCATCTTTAGTAAAATGATACTCCATTAAATATTATATTCCTCCAAAATCATCTCTAAGCTACTTAGAAGCCTTCTATCTTGCTTGCTTTTGAAGTAACTAGATAACACTTGTTCATTTATTACATTGCATGAAGTAACTAGATAACTTTCTCCTAAAATAATCTAATGTCCTAAGTATGTACCTAGGAAGGTACATTTACATGACCCAAATGATGTAATATACTCTATCTCTAACACAAAGAATATATTAAAGATTGGTGGACCAGTATAGAATTCCAAGTAACTCTCTTACCCAAAACATTATATCCTGTTTCATTTTCTAATTTAATGGATAGAGATAGGGTAATGGATTATATATAATTGATTTTTTGGATAAAGGCGTGTATGTATAAGACCTTGAACTCATAATTTCAACCACTTTACAAAAATAAGTTAACGGGTTCCCAATTTGGGTGAATCTTTATACTCTCCCTATGGAGTTTTGGGGAGAGAAGATATTCACCAAAATTGGTAATGCTATCAGTGCATTCCAATATATGGATACCCAAACAAAGGAAAAATTATCTAGTAAATTAATGTGTAAAGCAAAATTGGTTGTTTGGATTGATGTTTTTGTTGGAATATGTAATGCAACATTGTGTAAATTATTCTTAGAATAAAATATAAAGTCTAAAGAATAATATTTGAATTAGAAAATAATTCTATTTTATGTAAAAATATTACCACCCAATTAATAAATAAAATAAGGTTGTTAGGAATATTTAATTTGTGGGAAACAATTATTTCCTCTTTTCTAGAAAATATTAAAAAGTAACCAATCATTTTTTAATATTTGATAGATGCCACTTATCACACATCTCACGATAAGATTGTGATAAGATTTGTCACACATATCAAGATAATATTGTGATAATATTAGGGTAATTTTAGGGTTGTAGTAGAAAAGTTTCTCTTTAAATAGGGGTGTTGTCTGCTACATCTTGTTATATATGTTGATGCATATTGTTGCATAACATTGAAGTATTCTTGCATTGTTGAATAATTGAGTAATATAGTTAGCTTCATAGTGGATGTTTCCCTTCTTCATTTGAAGTAGGATTTTACCACTTAATATTGGTGTTGTGGGTTTTCCTCTTTTGTTTGTGATTGATCTTGTGGAGCATTCTTCGATCTTTGGGAGACTTTGCTTGTATCACAGTTTTAGTCCATGGACCTCAATCCATTACTATCTCCTCAAGCAAAGGGGAATGAATCCAAAATATTGAATATGAAAACTTCTCCCTAATATGTTATGGTTGTCAGCAATATGGCCACTTGAAGAAGAGATACCTGATCATCCAATCATGCTCTGATTCTTCCTTGGTGGAGGAGAAAGCTCTACATGTGAATCATTCAAAACCTTCAAATGTATTAGTTTAAAATAAAGAATCTCATCCTCTAGATGCATCAATTATCCAACAAGAATCATGCAACCAACAAAAGACTCAACCCTAAAAGAAGAATATGAATAAGATCATTGACACAAACCAAATGGTTACTAAAGACCATCTAGATGGTTCCATGGATAATATTAACACCTCAAATGGTATTCTTGAAGCTAATTATGAAATAATTGGTGATGATCAACTTTTGAAAATGAAGATCCTACAAAATGTGTTACAACTAGATATTACCTCGAGCTTGAAGTGCAAAAATTCATTCTCAAATATTACCACTCTAAAGGAGGAAGAACCTCTACTACAAAATAAAAATAATCAAACTGATTTCTCCTTGATGGATGATTGTTATGTTTTTTTGCCTTCTATCTATTGGAGGTATGTGTCATGTAATGGTTTTTCTTGTTGTTAGTTCCTTAAAAAAAAGGGTTGATTATGGAAACTTAACAGTTTTAGGAATATGAAGACTATATTTGATAGAAAGGCAAAGATGGTTATGCTATAATTAACTTGTTAGAAATGTAATGAGAGCAATGTAATGTTTTGTTTTTGTAATGGGAGTGACCCCCAATAGAAACCACACATAGCTTATTAAAAAAAGGAATACTCACAGAATAATCACATAGACATGCCCACAATATTACACATAAAATACTAAAAATGCTATTGAATAAATGTCTACTAGTGCAAGAATAAAGCTATACACTTTTGATGATAATTATAATACTTTGTCACATATATATAATTGTACGTGGCTATTTATATGCTGCACTATTGACCTTCACTCTTCTTTACAAGTCTTCACTTTGTTATTCTATGGACATGTGCACACTTAAATATTAGACACTTGTGCACATTTACACTTAAAAAACTTGTGCAGATATTTACATGACACTTGTGTATTTACTGCACATTATTACATTACATAAAATATTTACTCATAAACTAATCTAAGATACAACCCTATTCTAATATTTACAATAATGTACCAAGGTGGTTTATTGACATGTACCAAATAATGTAATATTCCTCAACACATAGTCTTTCTATCATCCTAAAATTAGAGCAAAGTACAATGTGGAGTTCATAGAGCATAGCTAGGTTCTCTTCAATAGTCAAAATATATTTACAATAAATATCATGGCTCTTATTTAAAGAAAATTATTCACCTAGGAGCTACCCTAAGACAAAACATTTCCACTCTTAATAAATCTCAATTTAAGAGCATCTTTAGTAAAATGATACTCCATTAAATATTATATTCCTCCAAAATCATCTCTAAGCTACTTAGAAGCCTTCTATCTTGCTTGCTTTTGAAGTAACTAGATAACACTTGTTCATTTATTACATTGCATGAAGTAACTAGATAACTTTCTCCTAAAATAATCTAATGTCCTAAGTATGTACCTAGGAAGGTACATTTACATGACCCAAATGATGTAATATACTCTATCTCTAACACAAAGAATATATTAAAGATTGGTGGACCAGTATAGAATTCCAAGTAACTCTCTTACCCAAAACATTATATCCTGTTTCATTTTCTAATTTAATGGATAGAGATAGGGTAATGGATTATATATAATTGATTTTTTGGATAAAGGCGTGTATGTATAAAACCTTGAACTCATAATTTCAACCACTTTACAAAAATAAGTTAACGGGTTCCCAATTTGGGTGAATCTTTATACTCTCCCTATGGAGTTTTGGGGAGAGAAGATATTCACCAAAATTGGTAATGCTATCAGTGCATTCCAATATATGGATACCCAAACAAAGGAAAAATTATCTAGTAAATTAATGTGTAAAGCAAAATTGGTTGTTTGGATTGATGTTTTTGTTGGAATATGTAATGCAACATTGTGTAAATTATTCTTAGAATAAAATATAAAGTCTAAAGAATAATATTTGAATTAGAAAATAATTCTATTTTATGTAAAAATATTACCACCCAATTAATAAATAAAATAAGGTTGTTAGGAATATTTAATTTGTGGGAAACAATTATTTCCTCTTTTCTAGAAAATATTAAAAAGTAACCAATCATTTTTTAATATTTGATAGATGCCACTTATCACACATCTCACGATAAGATTGTGATAAGATTTGTCACACATATCAAGATAATATTGTGATAATATTAGGGTAATTTTAGGGTTGTAGTAGAAAAGTTTCTCTTTAAATAGGGGTGTTGTCTGCTACATCTTGTTATATATGTTGATGCATATTGTTGCATAACATTGAAGTATTCTTGCATTGTTGAATAATTGAGTAATATAGTTAGCTTCATAGTGGATGTTTCCCTTCTTCATTTGAAGTAGGATTTTACCACTTAATATTGGTGTTGTGGGTTTTCCTCTTTTGTTTGTGATTGATCTTGTGGAGCATTCTTCGATCTTTGGGAGACTTTGCTTGTATCACAGTTTTAGTCCATGGACCTCAATCCATTACTATCTCCTCAAGCAAAGGGGAATGAATCCAAAATATTGAATATGAAAACTTCTCCCTAATATGTTATGGTTGTCAGCAATATGGCCACTTGAAGAAGAGATACCTGATCATCCAATCATGCTTTGATTCTTCCTTGGTGGAGGAGAAAGCTCTACATGTGAATCATTCAAAACCTTCAAATGTATGAGTTTAAAATAAAGAATCTCATCCTCTAGATGCATCAATTATCCAACAAGAATCATGCAACCAACAAAAGACTCAACCCTAAAAGAAGAATATGAATAAGATCATTGATACAAACCAAATGGTTACTAAAGACCATCTAGATGGTTCCATGGATAATATTAACACCTCAAATGGTATTCTTGAAGCTAATTATGAAATAATTGGTGATGATCAACTTTTTGAAAATGAAGATCCTACAAAATGTGTTACAACTAGATATTACCTCGGGAGCTTGAAGTGCAAAAATTCATTCTCAAATATTACCACTCTAAAGGAGGAAGAACCTCTACTACAAAATAAAAATAATCAAACTGATTTCTCCTTGATGGATGATTGTTATGTTTTTTTGCCTTCTATCTATTGGAGGTATGTGTCATGTAATGGTTTTTCTTGTTGTTAGTTCCTTAAAAAAAAGGGTTGATTATGGAAACTTAACAGTTTTAGGAATATGAAGACTATATTTGATAGAAAGGCAAAGATGGTTATGCTATAATTAACTTGTTAGAAATGTAATGAGAGCAATGTAATGTTTTGTTTTTGTAATGGGAGTGACCCCCAATAGAAACCACACATAGCTTATTAAAAAAAGGAATACTCACAGAATAATCACATAGACATGCCCACAATATTACACATAAAATACTAAAAATGCTATTGAATAAATGTCTACTAGTGCAAGAATAAAGCTATACACTTTTGATGATAATTATAATACTTTGTCACATATATATAATTGTACGTGGCTATTTATATGCTGCACTATTGACCTTCACTCTTCTTTACAAGTCTTCACTTTGTTATTCTACGGACATGTGCACACTTAAATATTAGACACTTGTGCACATTTACACTTAAAAAACTTGTGCAGATATTTACATGACACTTGTGTATTTACTGCACATTATTACATTACATAAAATATTTACTCATAAACTAATCTAAGATACAACCCTATTCTAATATTTACAATAATGTACCAAGGTGGTTTATTGACATGTACCAAATAATGTAATATTCCTCAACACATAGTCTTTCTATCATCCTAAAATTAGAGCAAAGTACAATGTGGAGTTCATAGAGCATAGCTAGGTTCTCTTCAATAGTCAAAATATATTTACAATAAATATCATGGCTCTTATTTAAAGAAAATTATTCACCTAGGAGCTACCCTAAGACAAAACATTTCCACTCTTAATAAATCTCAATTTAAGAGCATCTTTAGTAAAATGATACTCCATTAAATATTATATTCCTCCAAAATCATCTCTAAGCTACTTAGAAGCCTTCTATCTTGCTTGCTTTTGAAGTAACTAGATAACACTTGTTCATTTATTACATTGCATGAAGTAACTAGATAACTTTCTCCTAAAATAATCTAATGTCCTAAGTATGTACCTAGGAAGGTACATTTACATGACCCAAATGATGTAATATACTCTATCTCTAACACAAAGAATATATTAAAGATTGGTGGACCAGTATAGAATTCCAAGTAACTCTCTTACCCAAAACATTATATCCTATTTCATTTTCTAATTTAATGGATAGAGATAGGGTAATGGATTATATATAATTGATTTTTTGGATAAAGGCGTGTATGTATAAGACCTTGAACTCATAATTTCAACCACTTTACAAAAATAAGTTAACGGGTTCCCAATTTGGGTGAATCTTTATACTCTCCCTATGGAGTTTTGGGGAGAGAAGATATTCACCAAAATTGGTAATGCTATCAGTGCATTCCAATATATGGATACCCAAACAAAGGAAAAATTATCTAGTAAATTAATGTGTAAAGCAAAATTGGTTGTTTGGATTGATGTTTTTGTTGGAATATGTAATGCAACATTGTGTAAATTATTCTTAGACTAAAATATAAAGTCTAAAGAATAATATTTGAATTAGAAAATAATTCTATTTTATGTAAAAATATTACCACCCAATTAATAAATAAAATAAGGTTGTTAGGAATATTTAATTTGTGGGAAACAATTATTTCCTCTTTTCTAGAAAATATTAAAAAGTAACCAATCATTTTTTAATATTTGATAGATGCCACTTATCACACATCTCACGATAAGATTGTGATAAGATTTGTCACACATATCAAGATAATATTGTGATAATATTAGGGTAATTTTAGGGTTGTAGTAGAAAAGTTTCTCTTTAAATAGGGGTGTTGTCTGCTACATCTTGTTATATATGTTGATGCATATTGTTGCATAACATTGAAGTATTCTTGCATTGTTGAATAATTGAGTAATATAGTTAGCTTCATAGTGGATGTTTCCCTTCTTCATTTGAAGTAGGATTTTACCACTTAATATTGGTGTTGTGGGTTTTCCTCTTTTGTTTGTGATTGATCTTGTGGAGCATTCTTCGATCTTTGGGAGACTTTGCTTGTATCACAGTTTTAGTCCATGGACCTCAATCCATTACTATCTCCTCAAGCAAAGGGGAATGAATCCAAAATATTGAATATGAAAACTTCTCCCTAATATGTTATGGTTGTCAGCAATATGGCCACTTGAAGAAGAGATACCTGATCATCCAATCATGCTCTGATTCTTCCTTGGTGGAGGAGAAAGCTCTACATGTGAATCATTCAAAACCTTCAAATGTATTAGTTTAAAATAAAGAATCTCATCCTCTAGATGCATCAATTATCCAACAAGAATCATGCAACCAACAAAAGACTCAACCCTAAAAGAAGAATATGAATAAGATCATTGATACAAACCAAATGGTTACTAAAGACCATCTAGATGGTTCCATGGATAATATTAACACCTCAAATGGTATTCTTGAAGCTAATTATGAAATAATTGGTGATGATCAACTTTTTGAAAATGAAGATCCTACAAAATGTGTTACAACTAGATATTACCTCGGGAGCTTGAAGTGCAAAAATTCATTCTCAAATATTACCACTCTAAAGGAGGAAGAACCTCTACTACAAAATAAAAATAATCAAACTGATTTCTCCTTGATGGATGATTGTTATGTTTTTTTGCCTTCTATCTATTGGAGGTATGTGTCATGTAATGGTTTTTCTTGTTGTTAGTTCCTTAAAAAAAAGGGTTGATTATGGAAACTTAACAGTTTTAGGAATATGAAGACTATATTTGATAGAAAGGCAAAGATGGTTATGCTATAATTAACTTGTTAGAAATGTAATGAGAGCAATGTAATGTTTTGTTTTTGTAATGGGAGTGACCCCCAATAGAAACCACACATAGCTTATTAAAAAAAAGAATACTCACAGAATAATCACATAGACATGCCCACAATATTACACATAAAATACTAAAAATGCTATTGAATAAATGTCTACTAGTGCAAGAATAAAGCTATACACTTTTGATGATAATTATAATACTTTGTCACATATATATAATTGTACGTGGCTATTTATATGCTGCACTATTGACCTTCACTCTTCTTTACAAGTCTTCACTTTGTTATTCTACGGACATGTGCACACTTAAATATTAGACACTTGTGCACATTTACACTTAAAAAACTTGTGCAGATATTTACATGACACTTGTGTATTTACTGCACATTATTACATTACATAAAATATTTACTCATAAACTAATCTAAGATACAACCCTATTCTAATATTTACAATAATGTACCAAGGTGGTTTATTGACATGTACCAAATAATGTAATATTCCTCAACACATAGTCTTTCTATCATCCTAAAATTAGAGCAAAGTACAATGTGGAGTTCATAGAGCATAGCTAGGTTCTCTTCAATAGTCAAAATATATTTACAATAAATATCATGGCTCTTATTTAAAGAAAATTATTCACCTAGGAGCTACCCTAAGACAAAACATTTCCACTCTTAATAAATCTCAATTTAAGAGCATCTTTAGTAAAATGATACTCCATTAAATATTATATTCCTCCAAAATCATCTCTAAGCTACTTAGAAGCCTTCTATCTTGCTTGCTTTTGAAGTAACTAGATAACACTTGTTCATTTATTACATTGCATGAAGTAACTAGATAACTTTCTCCTAAAATAATCTAATGTCCTAAGTATGTACCTAGGAAGGTACATTTACATGACCCAAATGATGTAATATACTCTATCTCTAACACAAAGAATATATTAAAGATTGGTGGACCAGTATAGAATTCCAAGTAACTCTCTTACCCAAAACATTATATCCTGTTTCATTTTCTAATTTAATGGATAGAGATAGGGTAATGGATTATATATAATTGATTTTTTGGATAAAGGCGTGTATGTATAAGACCTTGAACTCATAATTTCAACCACTTTACAAAAATAAGTTAACGGGTTCCCAATTTGGGTGAATCTTTATACTCTCCCTATGGAGTTTTGGGGAGAGAAGATATTCACCAAAATTGGTAATGCTATCAGTGCATTCCAATATATGGATACCCAAACAAAGGAAAAATTATCTAGTAAATTAATGTGTAAAGCAAAATTGGTTGTTTGGATTGATGTTTTTGTTGGAATATGTAATGCAACATTGTGTAAATTATTCTTAGAATAAAATATAAAGTCTAAAGAATAATATTTGAATTAGAAAATAATTCTATTTTATGTAAAAATATTACCACCCAATTAATAAATAAAATAAGGTTGTTAGGAATATTTAATTTGTGGGAAACAATTATTTCCTCTTTTCTAGAAAATATTAAAAAGTAACCAATCATTTTTTAATATTTGATAGATGCCACTTATCACACATCTCACGATAAGATTGTGATAAGATTTGTCACACATATCAAGATAATATTGTGATAATATTAGGGTAATTTTAGGGTTGTAGTAGAAAAGTTTCTCTTTAAATAGGGGTGTTGTCTGCTACATCTTGTTATATATGTTGATGCATATTGTTGCATAACATTGAAGTATTCTTGCATTGTTGAATAATTGAGTAATATAGTTAGCTTCATAGTGGATGTTTCCCTTCTTCATTTGAAGTAGGATTTTACCACTTAATATTGGTGTTGTGGGTTTTCCTCTTTTGTTTGTGATTGATCTTGTGGAGCATTCTTCGATCTTTGGGAGACTTTGCTTGTATCACAGTTTTAGTCCATGGACCTCAATCCATTACTATCTCCTCAAGCAAAGGGGAATGAATCCAAAATATTGAATATGAAAACTTCTCCCTAATATGTTATGGTTGTCAGCAATATGGCCACTTGAAGAAGAGATACCTGATCATCCAATCATGCTCTGATTCTTCCTTGGTGGAGGAGAAAGCTCTACATGTGAATCATTCAAAACCTTCAAATGTATTAGTTTAAAATAAAGAATCTCATCCTCTAGATGCATCAATTATCCAACAAGAATCATGCAACCAACAAAAGACTCAACCCTAAAAGAAGAATATGAATAAGATCATTGATACAAACCAAATGGTTACTAAAGACCATCTAGATGGTTCCATGGATAATATTAACACCTCAAATGGTATTCTTGAAGCTAATTATGAAATAATTGGTGATGATCAACTTTTTGAAAATGAAGATCCTACAAAATGTGTTACAACTAGATATTACCTCGGGAGCTTGAAGTGCAAAAATTCATTCTCAAATATTACCACTCTAAAGGAGGAAGAACCTCTACTACAAAATAAAAATAATCAAACTGATTTCTCCTTGATGGATGATTGTTATGTTTTTTTGCCTTCTATCTATTGGAGGTATGTGTCATGTAATGGTTTTTCTTGTTGTTAGTTCCTTAAAAAAAAGGGTTGATTATGGAAACTTAACAGTTTTAGGAATATGAAGACTATATTTGATAGAAAGGCAAAGATGGTTATGCTATAATTAACTTGTTAGAAATGTAATGAGAGCAATGTAATGTTTTGTTTTTGTAATGGGAGTGACCCCCAATAGAAACCACACATAGCTTATTAAAAAAAAGAATACTCACAGAATAATCACATAGACATGCCCACAATATTACACATAAAATACTAAAAATGCTATTGAATAAATGTCTACTAGTGCAAGAATAAAGCTATACACTTTTGATGATAATTATAATACTTTGTCACATATATATAATTGTACGTGGCTATTTATATGCTGCACTATTGACCTTCACTCTTCTTTACAAGTCTTCACTTTGTTATTCTACGGACATGTGCACACTTAAATATTAGACACTTGTGCACATTTACACTTAAAAAACTTGTGCAGATATTTACATGACACTTGTGTATTTACTGCACATTATTACATTACATAAAATATTTACTCATAAACTAATCTAAGATACAACCCTATTCTAATATTTACAATAATGTACCAAGGTGGTTTATTGACATGTACCAAATAATGTAATATTCCTCAACACATAGTCTTTCTATCATCCTAAAATTAGAGCAAAGTACAATGTGGAGTTCATAGAGCATAGCTAGGTTCTCTTCAATAGTCAAAATATATTTACAATAAATATCATGGCTCTTATTTAAAGAAAATTATTCACCTAGGAGCTACCCTAAGACAAAACATTTCCACTCTTAATAAATCTCAATTTAAGAGCATCTTTAGTAAAATGATACTCCATTAAATATTATATTCCTCCAAAATCATCTCTAAGCTACTTAGAAGCCTTCTATCTTGCTTGCTTTTGAAGTAACTAGATAACACTTGTTCATTTATTACATTGCATGAAGTAACTAGATAACTTTCTCCTAAAATAATCTAATGTCCTAAGTATGTACCTAGGAAGGTACATTTACATGACCCAAATGATGTAATATACTCTATCTCTAACACAAAGAATATATTAAAGATTGGTGGACCAGTATAGAATTCCAAGTAACTCTCTTACCCAAAACATTATATCCTGTTTCATTTTCTAATTTAATGGATAGAGATAGGGTAATGGATTATATATAATTGATTTTTTGGATAAAGGCGTGTATGTATAAGACCTTGAACTCATAATTTCAACCACTTTACAAAAATAAGTTAACGGGTTCCCAATTTGGGTGAATCTTTATACTCTCCCTATGGAGTTTTGGGGAGAGAAGATATTCACCAAAATTGGTAATGCTATCAGTGCATTCCAATATATGGATACCCAAACAAAGGAAAAATTATCTAGTAAATTAATGTGTAAAGCAAAATTGGTTGTTTGGATTGATGTTTTTGTTGGAATATGTAATGCAACATTGTGTAAATTATTCTTAGAATAAAATATAAAGTCTAAAGAATAATATTTGAATTAGAAAATAATTCTATTTTATGTAAAAATATTACCACCCAATTAATAAATAAAATAAGGTTGTTAGGAATATTTAATTTGTGGGAAACAATTATTTCCTCTTTTCTAGAAAATATTAAAAAGTAACCAATCATTTTTTAATATTTGATAGATGCCACTTATCACACATCTCACGATAAGATTGTGATAAGATTTGTCACACATATCAAGATAATATTGTGATAATATTAGGGTAATTTTAGGGTTGTAGTAGAAAAGTTTCTCTTTAAATAGGGGTGTTGTCTGCTACATCTTGTTATATATGTTGATGCATATTGTTGCATAACATTGAAGTATTCTTGCATTGTTGAATAATTGAGTAATATAGTTAGCTTCATAGTGGATGTTTCCCTTCTTCATTTGAAGTAGGATTTTACCACTTAATATTGGTGTTGTGGGTTTTCCTCTTTTGTTTGTGATTGATCTTGTGGAGCATTCTTCGATCTTTGGGAGACTTTGCTTGTATCACAGTTTTAGTCCATGGACCTCAATCCATTACTATCTCCTCAAGCAAAGGGGAATGAATCCAAAATATTGAATATGAAAACTTCTCCCTAATATGTTATGGTTGTCAGCAATATGGCCACTTGAAGAAGAGATACCTGATCATCCAATCATGCTCTGATTCTTCCTTGGTGGAGGAGAAAGCTCTACATGTGAATCATTCAAAACCTTCAAATGTATTAGTTTAAAATAAAGAATCTCATCCTCTAGATGCATCAATTATCCAACAAGAATCATGCAACCAACAAAAGACTCAACCCTAAAAGAAGAATATGAATAAGATCATTGATACAAACCAAATGGTTACTAAAGACCATCTAGATGGTTCCATGGATAATATTAACACCTCAAATGGTATTCTTGAAGCTAATTATGAAATAATTGGTGATGATCAATTTTTGAAAATGAAGATCCTACAAAATGTGTTACAACTAGATATTACCTCGGGAGCTTGAAGTGCAAAAATTCATTCTCAAATATTACCACTCTAAAGGAGGAAGAACCTCTACTACAAAATAAAAATAATCAAACTGATTTCTCCTTGATGGATGATTGTTATGTTTTTTTGCCTTCTATCTATTGGAGGTATGTGTCATGTAATGGTTTTTCTTGTTGTTAGTTCCTTAAAAAAAAGGGTTGATTATGGAAACTTAACAGTTTTAGGAATATGAAGACTATATTTGATAGAAAGGCAAAGATGGTTATGCTATAATTAACTTGTTAGAAATGTAATGAGAGCAATGTAATGTTTTGTTTTTGTAATGGGAGTGACCCCCAATAGAAACCACACATAGCTTATTAAAAAAAGGAATACTCACAGAATAATCACATAGACATGCCCACAATATTACACATAAAATACTAAAAATGCTATTGAATAAATGTCTACTAGTGCAAGAATAAAGCTATACACTTTTGATGATAATTATAATACTTTGTCACATATATATAATTGTACGTGGCTATTTATATGCTGCACTATTGACCTTCACTCTTCTTTACAAGTCTTCACTTTGTTATTCTACGGACATGTGCACACTTAAATATTAGACACTTGTGCACATTTACACTTAAAAAACTTGTGCAGATATTTACATGACACTTGTGTATTTACTGCACATTATTACATTACATAAAATATTTACTCATAAACTAATCTAAGATACAACCCTATTCTAATATTTACAATAATGTACCAAGGTGGTTTATTGACATGTACCAAATAATGTAATATTCCTCAACACATAGTCTTTCTATCATCCTAAAATTAGAGCAAAGTACAATGTGGAGTTCATAGAGCATAGCTAGGTTCTCTTCAATAGTCAAAATATATTTACAATAAATATCATGGCTCTTATTTAAAGAAAATTATTCACCTAGGAGCTACCCTAAGACAAAACATTTCCACTCTTAATAAATCTCAATTTAAGAGCATCTTTAGTAAAATGATACTCCATTAAATATTATATTCCTCCAAAATCATCTCTAAGCTACTTAGAAGCCTTCTATCTTGCTTGCTTTTGAAGTAACTAGATAACACTTGTTCATTTATTACATTGCATGAAGTAACTAGATAACTTTCTCCTAAAATAATCTAATGTCCTAAGTATGTACCTAGGAAGGTACATTTACATGACCCAAATGATGTAATATACTCTATCTCTAACACAAAGAATATATTAAAGATTGGTGGACCAGTATAGAATTCCAAGTAACTCTCTTACCCAAAACATTATATCCTATTTCATTTTCTAATTTAATGGATAGAGATAGGGTAATGGATTATATATAATTGATTTTTTGGATAAAGGCGTGTATGTATAAGACCTTGAACTCATAATTTCAACCACTTTACAAAAATAAGTTAACGGGTTCCCAATTTGGGTGAATCTTTATACTCTCCCTATGGAGTTTTGGGGAGAGAAGATATTCACCAAAATTGGTAATGCTATCAGTGCATTCCAATATATGGATACCCAAACAAAGGAAAAATTATCTAGTAAATTAATGTGTAAAGCAAAATTGGTTGTTTGGATTGATGTTTTTGTTGGAATATGTAATGCAACATTGTGTAAATTATTCTTAGACTAAAATATAAAGTCTAAAGAATAATATTTGAATTAGAAAATAATTCTATTTTATGTAAAAATATTACCACCCAATTAATAAATAAAATAAGGTTGTTAGGAATATTTAATTTGTGGGAAACAGTTATTTCCTCTTTTCTAGAAAATATTAAAAAGTAACCAATCATTTTTTAATATTTGATAGATGCCACTTATCACACATCTCACGATAAGATTGTGATAAGATTTGTCACACATATCAAGATAATATTGTGATAATATTAGGGTAATTTTAGGGTTGTAGTAGAAAAGTTTCTCTTTAAATAGGGGTGTTGTCTGCTACATCTTGTTATATATGTTGATGCATATTGTTGCATAACATTGAAGTATTCTTGCATTGTTGAATAATTGAGTAATATAGTTAGCTTCATAGTGGATGTTTCCCTTCTTCATTTGAAGTAGGATTTTACCACTTAATATTGGTGTTGTGGGTTTTCCTCTTTTGTTTGTGATTGATCTTGTGGAGCATTCTTCGATCTTTGGGAGACTTTGCTTGTATCACAGTTTTAGTCCATGGACCTCAATCCATTACTATCTCCTCAAGCAAAGGGGAATGAATCCAAAATATTGAATATGAAAACTTCTCCCTAATATGTTATGGTTGTCAGCAATATGGCCACTTGAAGAAGAGATACCTGATCATCCAATCATGCTCTGATTCTTCCTTGGTGGAGGAGAAAGCTCTACATGTGAATCATTCAAAACCTTCAAATGTATTAGTTTAAAATAAAGAATCTCATCCTCTAGATGCATCAATTATCCAACAAGAATCATGCAACCAACAAAAGACTCAACCCTAAAAGAAGAATATGAATAAGATCATTGATACAAACCAAATGGTTACTAAAGACCATCTAGATGGTTCCATGGATAATATTAACACCTCAAATGGTATTCTTGAAGCTAATTATGAAATAATTGGTGATGATCAACTTTTTGAAAATGAAGATCCTACAAAATGTGTTACAACTAGATATTACCTCGGGAGCTTGAAGTGCAAAAATGCATTCTCAAATATTACCACTCTAAAGGAGGAAGAACCTCTACTACAAAATAAAAATAATCAAACTGATTTCTCCTTGATGGATGATTGTTATGTTTTTTTGCCTTCTATCTATTGGAGGTATGTGTCATGTAATGGTTTTTCTTGTTGTTAGTTCCTTAAAAAAAAGGGTTGATTATGGAAACTTAACAGTTTTAGGAATATGAAGACTATATTTGATAGAAAGGCAAAGATGGTTATGCTATAATTAACTTGTTAGAAATGTAATGAGAGCAATGTAATGTTTTGTTTTTGTAATGGGAGTGACCCCCAATAGAAACCACACATAGCTTATTAAAAAAAGGAATACTCACAGAATAATCACATAGACATGCCCACAATATTACACATAAAATACTAAAAATGCTATTGAATAAATGTCTACTAGTGCAAGAATAAAGCTATACACTTTTGATGATAATTATAATACTTTGTCACATATATATAATTGTACGTGGCTATTTATATGCTGCACTATTGACCTTCACTCTTCTTTACAAGTCTTCACTTTGTTATTCTACGGACATGTGCACACTTAAATATTAGACACTTGTGCACATTTACACTTAAAAAACTTGTGCAGATATTTACATGACACTTGTGTATTTACTGCACATTATTACATTACATAAAATATTTACTCATAAACTAATCTAAGATACAACCCTATTCTAATATTTACAATAATGTACCAAGGTGGTTTATTGACATGTACCAAATAATGTAATATTCCTCAACACATAGTCTTTCTATCATCCTAAAATTAGAGCAAAGTACAATGTGGAGTTCATAGAGCATAGCTAGGTTCTCTTCAATAGTCAAAATATATTTACAATAAATATCATGGCTCTTATTTAAAGAAAATTATTCACCTAGGAGCTACCCTAAGACAAAACATTTCCACTCTTAATAAATCTCAATTTAAGAGCATCTTTAGTAAAATGATACTCCATTAAATATTATATTCCTCCAAAATCATCTCTAAGCTACTTAGAAGCCTTCTATCTTGCTTGCTTTTGAAGTAACTAGATAACACTTGTTCATTTATTACATTGCATGAAGTAACTAGATAACTTTCTCCTAAAATAATCTAATGTCCTAAGTATGTACCTAGGAAGGTACATTTACATGACCCAAATGATGTAATATACTCTATCTCTAACACAAAGAATATATTAAAGATTGGTGGACCAGTATAGAATTCCAAGTAACTCTCTTACCCAAAACATTATATCCTGTTTCATTTTCTAATTTAATGGATAGAGATAGGGTAATGGATTATATATAATTGATTTTTTGGATAAAGGCGTGTATGTATAAGACCTTGAACTCATAATTTCAACCACTTTACAAAAATAAGTTAACGGGTTCCCAATTTGGGTGAATCTTTATACTCTCCCTATGGAGTTTTGGGGAGAGAAGATATTCACCAAAATTGGTAATGCTATCAGTGCATTCCAATATATGGATACCCAAACAAAGGAAAAATTATCTAGTAAATTAATGTGTAAAGCAAAATTGGTTGTTTGGATTGATGTTTTTGTTGGAATATGTAATGCAACATTGTGTAAATTATTCTTAGACTAAAATATAAAGTCTAAAGAATAATATTTGAATTAGAAAATAATTCTATTTTATGTAAAAATATTACCACCCAATTAATAAATAAAATAAGGTTGTTAGGAATATTTAATTTGTGGGAAACAATTATTTCCTCTTTTCTAGAAAATATTAAAAAGTAACCAATCATTTTTTAATATTTGATAGATGCCACTTATCACACATCTCACGATAAGATTGTGATAAGATTTGTCACACATATCAAGATAATATTGTGATAATATTAGGGTAATTTTAGGGTTGTAGTAGAAAAGTTTCTCTTTAAATAGGGGTGTTGTCTGCTACATCTTGTTATATATGTTGATGCATATTGTTGCATAACATTGAAGTATTCTTGCATTGTTGAATAATTGAGTAATATAGTTAGCTTCATAGTGGATGTTTCCCTTCTTCATTTGAAGTAGGATTTTACCACTTAATATTGGTGTTGTGGGTTTTCCTCTTTTGTTTGTGATTGATCTTGTGGAGCATTCTTCGATCTTTGGGAGACTTTGCTTGTATCACAGTTTTAGTCCATGGACCTCAATCCATTACTATCTCCTCAAGCAAAGGGGAATGAATCCAAAATATTGAATATGAAAACTTCTCCCTAATATGTTATGGTTGTCAGCAATATGGCCACTTGAAGAAGAGATACCTGATCATCCAATCATGCTCTGATTCTTCCTTGGTGGAGGAGAAAGCTCTACATGTGAATCATTCAAAACCTTCAAATGTATGAGTTTAAAATAAAGAATCTCATCCTCTAGATGCATCAATTATCCAACAAGAATCATGCAACCAACAAAAGACTCAACCCTAAAAGAAGAATATGAATAAGATCATTGATACAAACCAAATGGTTACTAAAGACCATCTAGATGGTTCCATGGATAATATTAACACCTCAAATGGTATTCTTGAAGCTAATTATGAAATAATTGGTGATGATCAACTTTTTGAAAATGAAGATCCTACAAAATGTGTTACAACTAGATATTACCTCGGGAGCTTGAAGTGCAAAAATTCATTCTCAAATATTACCACTCTAAAGGAGGAAGAACCTCTACTACAAAATAAAAATAATCAAACTGATTTCTCCTTGATGGATGATTGTTATGTTTTTTTGCCTTCTATCTATTGGAGGTATGTGTCATGTAATGGTTTTTCTTGTTGTTAGTTCCTTAAAAAAAAGGGTTGATTATGGAAACTTAACAGTTTTAGGAATATGAAGACTATATTTGATAGAAAGGCAAAGATGGTTATGCTATAATTAACTTGTTAGAAATGTAATGAGAGCAATGTAATGTTTTGTTTTTGTAATGGGAGTGACCCCCAATAGAAACCACACATAGCTTATTAAAAAAAAGAATACTCACAGAATAATCACATAGACATGCCCACAATATTACACATAAAATACTAAAAATGCTATTGAATAAATGTCTACTAGTGCAAGAATAAAGCTATACACTTTTGATGATAATTATAATACTTTGTCACATATATATAATTGTACGTGGCTATTTATATGCTGCACTATTGACCTTCACTCTTCTTTACAAGTCTTCACTTTGTTATTCTACGGACATGTGCACACTTAAATATTAGACACTTGTGCACATTTACACTTAAAAAACTTGTGCAGATATTTACATGACACTTGTGTATTTACTGCACATTATTACATTACATAAAATATTTACTCATAAACTAATCTAAGATACAACCCTATTCTAATATTTACAATAATGTACCAAGGTGGTTTATTGACATGTACCAAATAATGTAATATTCCTCAACACATAGTCTTTCTATCATCCTAAAATTAGAGCAAAGTACAATGTGGAGTTCATAGAGCATAGCTAGGTTCTCTTCAATAGTCAAAATATATTTACAATAAATATCATGGCTCTTATTTAAAGAAAATTATTCACCTAGGAGCTACCCTAAGACAAAACATTTCCACTCTTAATAAATCTCAATTTAAGAGCATCTTTAGTAAAATGATACTCCATTAAATATTATATTCCTCCAAAATCATCTCTAAGCTACTTAGAAGCCTTCTATCTTGCTTGCTTTTGAAGTAACTAGATAACACTTGTTCATTTATTACATTGCATGAAGTAACTAGATAAATTTCTCCTAAAATAATCTAATGTCCTAAGTATGTACCTAGGAAGGTACATTTACATGACCCAAATGATGTAATATACTCTATCTCTAACACAAAGAATATATTAAAGATTGGTGGACCAGTATAGAATTCCAAGTAACTCTCTTACCCAAAACATTATATCCTGTTTCATTTTCTAATTTAATGGATAGAGATAGGGTAATGGATTATATATAATTGATTTTTTGGATAAAGGCGTGTATGTATAAGACCTTGAACTCATAATTTCAACCACTTTACAAAAATAAGTTAACGGGTTCCCAATTTGGGTGAATCTTTATACTCTCCCTATGGAGTTTTGGGGAGAGAAGATATTCACCAAAATTGGTAATGCTATCAGTGCATTCCAATATATGGATACCCAAACAAAGGAAAAATTATCTAGTAAATTAATGTGTAAAGCAAAATTGGTTGTTTGGATTGATGTTTTTGTTGGAATATGTAATGCAACATTGTGTAAATTATTCTTAGAATAAAATATAAAGTCTAAAGAATAATATTTGAATTAGAAAATAATTCTATTTTATGTAAAAATATTACCACCCAATTAATAAATAAAATAAGGTTGTTAGGAATATTTAATTTGTGGGAAACAATTATTTCCTCTTTTCTAGAAAATATTAAAAAGTAACCAATCATTTTTTAATATTTGATAGATGCCACTTATCACACATCTCACGATAAGATTGTGATAAGATTTGTCACACATATCAAGATAATATTGTGATAATATTAGGGTAATTTTAGGGTTGTAGTAGAAAAGTTTCTCTTTAAATAGGGGTGTTGTCTGCTACATCTTGTTATATATGTTGATGCATATTGTTGCATAACATTGAAGTATTCTTGCATTGTTGAATAATTGAGTAATATAGTTAGCTTCATAGTGGATGTTTCCCTTCTTCATTTGAAGTAGGATTTTACCACTTAATATTGGTGTTGTGGGTTTTCCTCTTTTGTTTGTGATTGATCTTGTGGAGCATTCTTCGATCTTTGGGAGACTTTGCTTGTATCACAGTTTTAGTCCATGGACCTCAATCCATTACTATCTCCTCAAGCAAAGGGGAATGAATCCAAAATATTGAATATGAAAACTTCTCCCTAATATGTTATGGTTGTCAGCAATATGGCCACTTGAAGAAGAGATACCTGATCATCCAATCATGCTCTGATTCTTCCTTGGTGGAGGAGAAAGCTCTACATGTGAATCATTCAAAACCTTCAAATGTATGAGTTTAAAATAAAGAATCTCATCCTCTAGATGCATCAATTATCCAACAAGAATCATGCAACCAACAAAAGACTCAACCCTAAAAGAAGAATATGAATAAGATCATTGACACAAACCAAATGGTTACTAAAGACCATCTAGATGGTTCCATGGATAATATTAACACCTCAAATGGTATTCTTGAAGCTAATTATGAAATAATTGGTGATGATCAACTTTTTGAAAATGAAGATCCTACAAAATGTGTTACAACTAGATATTACCTCGGGAGCTTGAAGTGCAAAAATTCATTCTCAAATATTACCACTCTAAAGGAGGAAGAACCTCTACTACAAAATAAAAATAATCAAACTGATTTCTCCTTGATGGATGATTGTTATGTTTTTTTGCCTTCTATCTATTGGAGGTATGTGTCATGTAATGGTTTTTCTTGTTGTTAGTTCCTTAAAAAAAAGGGTTGATTATGGAAACTTAACAGTTTTAGGAATATGAAGACTATATTTGATAGAAAGGCAAAGATGGTTATGCTATAATTAACTTGTTAGAAATGTAATGAGAGCAATGTAATGTTTTGTTTTTGTAATGGGAGTGACCCCCAATAGAAACCACACATAGCTTATTAAAAAAAGGAATACTCACAGAATAATCACATAGACATGCCCACAATATTACACATAAAATACTAAAAATGCTATTGAATAAATGTCTACTAGTGCAAGAATAAAGCTATACACTTTTGATGATAATTATAATACTTTGTCACATATATATAATTGTACGTGGCTATTTATATGCTGCACTATTGACCTTCACTCTTCTTTACAAGTCTTCACTTTGTTATTCTACGGACATGTGCACACTTAAATATTAGACACTTGTGCACATTTACACTTAAAAAACTTGTGCAGATATTTACATGACACTTGTGTATTTACTGCACATTATTACATTACATAAAATATTTACTCATAAACTAATCTAAGATACAACCCTATTCTAATATTTACAATAATGTACCAAGGTGGTTTATTGACATGTACCAAATAATGTAATATTCCTCAACACATAGTCTTTCTATCATCCTAAAATTAGAGCAAAGTACAATGTGGAGTTCATAGAGCATAGCTAGGTTCTCTTCAATAGTCAAAATATATTTACAATAAATATCATGGCTCTTATTTAAAGAAAATTATTCACCTAGGAGCTACCCTAAGACAAAACATTTCCACTCTTAATAAATCTCAATTTAAGAGCATCTTTAGTAAAATGATACTCCATTAAATATTATATTCCTCCAAAATCATCTCTAAGCTACTTAGAAGCCTTCTATCTTGCTTGCTTTTGAAGTAACTAGATAACACTTGTTCATTTATTACATTGCATGAAGTAACTAGATAACTTTCTCCTAAAATAATCTAATGTCCTAAGTATGTACCTAGGAAGGTACATTTACATGACCCAAATGATGTAATATACTCTATCTCTAACACAAAGAATATATTAAAGATTGGTGGACCAGTATAGAATTCCAAGTAACTCTCTTACCCAAAACATTATATCCTGTTTCATTTTCTAATTTAATGGATAGAGATAGGGTAATGGATTATATATAATTGATTTTTTGGATAAAGGCGTGTATGTATAAGACCTTGAACTCATAATTTCAACCACTTTACAAAAATAAGTTAACGGGTTCCCAATTTGGGTGAATCTTTATACTCTCCCTATGGAGTTTTGGGGAGAGAAGATATTCACCAAAATTGGTAATGCTATCAGTGCATTCCAATATATGGATACCCAAACAAAGGAAAAATTATCTAGTAAATTAATGTGTAAAGCAAAATTGGTTGTTTGGATTGATGTTTTTGTTGGAATATGTAATGCAACATTGTGTAAATTATTCTTAGAATAAAATATAAAGTCTAAAGAATAATATTTGAATTAGAAAATAATTCTATTTTATGTAAAAATATTACCACCCAATTAATAAATAAAATAAGGTTGTTAGGAATATTTAATTTGTGGGAAACAGTTATTTCCTCTTTTCTAGAAAATATTAAAAAGTAACCAATCATTTTTTAATATTTGATAGATGCCACTTATCACACATCTCACGATAAGATTGTGATAAGATTTGTCACACATATCAAGATAATATTGTGATAATATTAGGGTAATTTTAGGGTTGTAGTAGAAAAGTTTCTCTTTAAATAGGGGTGTTGTCTGCTACATCTTGTTATATATGTTGATGCATATTGTTGCATAACATTGAAGTATTCTTGCATTGTTGAATAATTGAGTAATATAGTTAGCTTCATAGTGGATGTTTCCCTTCTTCATTTGAAGTAGGATTTTACCACTTAATATTGGTGTTGTGGGTTTTCCTCTTTTGTTTGTGATTGATCTTGTGGAGCATTCTTCGATCTTTGGGAGACTTTGCTTGTATCACAGTTTTAGTCCATGGACCTCAATCCATTACTATCTCCTCAAGCAAAGGGGAATGAATCCAAAATATTGAATATGAAAACTTCTCCCTAATATGTTATGGTTGTCAGCAATATGGCCACTTGAAGAAGAGATACCTGATCATCCAATCATGCTCTGATTCTTCCTTGGTGGAGGAGAAAGCTCTACATGTGAATCATTCAAAACCTTCAAATGTATGAGTTTAAAATAAAGAATCTCATCCTCTAGATGCATCAATTATCCAACAAGAATCATGCAACCAACAAAAGACTCAACCCTAAAAGAAGAATATGAATAAGATCATTGACACAAACCAAATGGTTACTAAAGACCATCTAGATGGTTCCATGGATAATATTAACACCTCAAATGGTATTCTTGAAGCTAATTATGAAATAATTGGTGATGATCAACTTTTTGAAAATGAAGATCCTACAAAATGTGTTACAACTAGATATTACCTCGGGAGCTTGAAGTGCAAAAATTCATTCTCAAATATTACCACTCTAAAGGAGGAAGAACCTCTACTACAAAATAAAAATAATCAAACTGATTTCTCCTTGATGGATGATTGTTATGTTTTTTTGCCTTCTATCTATTGGAGGTATGTGTCATGTAATGGTTTTTCTTGTTGTTAGTTCCTTAAAAAAAAGGGTTGATTATGGAAACTTAACAGTTTTAGGAATATGAAGACTATATTTGATAGAAAGGCAAAGATGGTTATGCTATAATTAACTTGTTAGAAATGTAATGAGAGCAATGTAATGTTTTGTTTTTGTAATGGGAGTGACCCCCAATAGAAACCACACATAGCTTATTAAAAAAAAGAATACTCACAGAATAATCACATAGACATGCCCACAATATTACACATAAAATACTAAAAATGCTATTGAATAAATGTCTACTAGTGCAAGAATAAAGCTATACACTTTTGATGATAATTATAATACTTTGTCACATATATATAATTGTACGTGGCTATTTATATGCTGCACTATTGACCTTCACTCTTCTTTACAAGTCTTCACTTTGTTATTCTACGGACATGTGCACACTTAAATATTAGACACTTGTGCACATTTACACTTAAAAAACTTGTGCAGATATTTACATGACACTTGTGTATTTACTGCACATTATTACATTACATAAAATATTTACTCATAAACTAATCTAAGATACAACCCTATTCTAATATTTACAATAATGTACCAAGGTGGTTTATTGACATGTACCAAATAATGTAATATTCCTCAACACATAGTCTTTCTATCATCCTAAAATTAGAGCAAAGTACAATGTGGAGTTCATAGAGCATAGCTAGGTTCTCTTCAATAGTCAAAATATATTTACAATAAATATCATGGCTCTTATTTAAAGAAAATTATTCACCTAGGAGCTACCCTAAGACAAAACATTTCCACTCTTAATAAATCTCAATTTAAGAGCATCTTTAGTAAAATGATACTCCATTAAATATTATATTCCTCCAAAATCATCTCTAAGCTACTTAGAAGCCTTCTATCTTGCTTGCTTTTGAAGTAACTAGATAACACTTGTTCATTTATTACATTGCATGAAGTAACTAGATAACTTTCTCCTAAAATAATCTAATGTCCTAAGTATGTACCTAGGAAGGTACATTTACATGACCCAAATGATGTAATATACTCTATCTCTAACACAAAGAATATATTAAAGATTGGTGGACCAGTATAGAATTCCAAGTAACTCTCTTACCCAAAACATTATATCCTGTTTCATTTTCTAATTTAATGGATAGAGATAGGGTAATGGATTATATATAATTGATTTTTTGGATAAAGGCGTGTATGTATAAAACCTTGAACTCATAATTTCAACCACTTTACAAAAATAAGTTAACGGGTTCCCAATTTGGGTGAATCTTTATACTCTCCCTATGGAGTTTTGGGGAGAGAAGATATTCACCAAAATTGGTAATGCTATCAGTGCATTCCAATATATGGATACCCAAACAAAGGAAAAATTATCTAGTAAATTAATGTGTAAAGCAAAATTGGTTGTTTGGATTGATGTTTTTGTTGGAATATGTAATGCAACATTGTGTAAATTATTCTTAGAATAAAATATAAAGTCTAAAGAATAATATTTGAATTAGAAAATAATTCTATTTTATGTAAAAATATTACCACCCAATTAATAAATAAAATAAGGTTGTTAGGAATATTTAATTTGTGGGAAACAGTTATTTCCTCTTTTCTAGAAAATATTAAAAAGTAACCAATCATTTTTTAATATTTGATAGATGCCACTTATCACACATCTCACGATAAGATTGTGATAAGATTTGTCACACATATCAAGATAATATTGTGATAATATTAGGGTAATTTTAGGGTTGTAGTAGAAAAGTTTCTCTTTAAATAGGGGTGTTGTCTGCTACATCTTGTTATATATGTTGATGCATATTGTTGCATAACATTGAAGTATTCTTGCATTGTTGAATAATTGAGTAATATAGTTAGCTTCATAGTGGATGTTTCCCTTCTTCATTTGAAGTAGGATTTTACCACTTAATATTGGTGTTGTGGGTTTTCCTCTTTTGTTTGTGATTGATCTTGTGGAGCATTCTTCGATCTTTGGGAGACTTTGCTTGTATCACAGTTTTAGTCCATGGACCTCAATCCATTACTATCTCCTCAAGCAAAGGGGAATGAATCCAAAATATTGAATATGAAAACTTCTCCCTAATATGTTATGGTTGTCAGCAATATGGCCACTTGAAGAAGAGATACCTGATCATCCAATCATGCTCTGATTCTTCCTTGGTGGAGGAGAAAGCTCTACATGTGAATCATTCAAAACCTTCAAATGTATGAGTTTAAAATAAAGAATCTCATCCTCTAGATGCATCAATTATCCAACAAGAATCATGCAACCAACAAAAGACTCAACCCTAAAAGAAGAATATGAATAAGATCATTGATACAAACCAAATGGTTACTAAAGACCATCTAGATGGTTCCATGGATAATATTAACACCTCAAATGGTATTCTTGAAGCTAATTATGAAATAATTGGTGATGATCAACTTTTTGAAAATGAAGATCCTACAAAATGTGTTACAACTAGATATTACCTCGGGAGCTTGAAGTGCAAAAATTCATTCTCAAATATTACCACTCTAAAGGAGGAAGAACCTCTACTACAAAATAAAAATAATCAAACTGATTTCTCCTTGATGGATGATTGTTATGTTTTTTTGCCTTCTATCTATTGGAGGTATGTGTCATGTAATGGTTTTTCTTGTTGTTAGTTCCTTAAAAAAAAGGGTTGATTATGGAAACTTAACAGTTTTAGGAATATGAAGACTATATTTGATAGAAAGGCAAAGATGGTTATGCTATAATTAACTTGTTAGAAATGTAATGAGAGCAATGTAATGTTTTGTTTTTGTAATGGGAGTGACCCCCAATAGAAACCACACATAGCTTATTAAAAAAAGGAATACTCACAGAATAATCACATAGACATGCCCACAATATTACACATAAAATACTAAAAATGCTATTGAATAAATGTCTACTAGTGCAAGAATAAAGCTATACACTTTTGATGATAATTATAATACTTTGTCACATATATATAATTGTACGTGGCTATTTATATGCTGCACTATTGACCTTCACTCTTCTTTACAAGTCTTCACTTTGTTATTCTACGGACATGTGCACACTTAAATATTAGACACTTGTGCACATTTACACTTAAAAAACTTGTGCAGATATTTACATGACACTTGTGTATTTACTGCACATTATTACATTACATAAAATATTTACTCATAAACTAATCTAAGATACAACCCTATTCTAATATTTACAATAATGTACCAAGGTGGTTTATTGACATGTACCAAATAATGTAATATTCCTCAACACATAGTCTTTCTATCATCCTAAAATTAGAGCAAAGTACAATGTGGAGTTCATAGAGCATAGCTAGGTTCTCTTCAATAGTCAAAATATATTTACAATAAATATCATGGCTCTTATTTAAAGAAAATTATTCACCTAGGAGCTACCCTAAGACAAAACATTTCCACTCTTAATAAATCTCAATTTAAGAGCATCTTTAGTAAAATGATACTCCATTAAATATTATATTCCTCCAAAATCATCTCTAAGCTACTTAGAAGCCTTCTATCTTGCTTGCTTTTGAAGTAACTAGATAACACTTGTTCATTTATTACATTGCATGAAGTAACTAGATAAATTTCTCCTAAAATAATCTAATGTCCTAAGTATGTACCTAGGAAGGTACATTTACATGACCCAAATGATGTAATATACTCTATCTCTAACACAAAGAATATATTAAAGATTGGTGGACCAGTATAGAATTCCAAGTAACTCTCTTACCCAAAACATTATATCCTGTTTCATTTTCTAATTTAATGGATAGAGATAGGGTAATGGATTATATATAATTGATTTTTTGGATAAAGGCGTGTATGTATAAGACCTTGAACTCATAATTTCAACCACTTTACAAAAATAAGTTAACGGGTTCCCAATTTGGGTGAATCTTTATACTCTCCCTATGGAGTTTTGGGGAGAGAAGATATTCACCAAAATTGGTAATGCTATCAGTGCATTCCAATATATGGATACCCAAACAAAGGAAAAATTATCTAGTAAATTAATGTGTAAAGCAAAATTGGTTGTTTGGATTGATGTTTTTGTTGGAATATGTAATGCAACATTGTGTAAATTATTCTTAGACTAAAATATAAAGTCTAAAGAATAATATTTGAATTAGAAAATAATTCTATTTTATGTAAAAATATTACCACCCAATTAATAAATAAAATAAGGTTGTTAGTAATATTTAATTTGTGGGAAAGCAGATTATTTCCTCTTTTCTAGAAAATATTAAAAAGTAACCAATCATTTTTTAATATTTGATAGATGCCACTTATCACACATCTCACGATAAGATTGTGATAAGATTTGTCACACATATCAAGATAATATTGTGATAATATTAGGGTAATTTTAGGGTTGTAGTAGAAAAGTTTCTCTTTAAATAGGGGTGTTGTCTGCTACATCTTGTTATATATGTTGATGCATATTGTTGCATAACATTGAAGTATTCTTGCATTGTTGAATAATTGAGTAATATAGTTAGCTTCATAGTGGATGTTTCCCTTCTTCATTTGAAGTAGGATTTTACCACTTAATATTGGTGTTGTGGGTTTTCCTCTTTTGTTTGTGATTGATCTTGTGGAGCATTCTTCGATCTTTGGGAGACTTTGCTTGTATCACAGTTTTAGTCCATGGACCTCAATCCATTACTATCTCCTCAAGCAAAGGGGAATGAATCCAAAATATTGAATATGAAAACTTCTCCCTAATATGTTATGGTTGTCAGCAATATGGCCACTTGAAGAAGAGATACCTGATCATCCAATCATGCTCTGATTCTTCCTTGGTGGAGGAGAAAGCTCTACATGTGAATCATTCAAAACCTTCAAATGTATTAGTTTAAAATAAAGAATCTCATCCTCTAGATGCATCAATTATCCAACAAGAATCATGCAACCAACAAAAGACTCAACCCTAAAAGAAGAATATGAATAAGATCATTGATACAAACCAAATGGTTACTAAAGACCATCTAGATGGTTCCATGGATAATATTAACACCTCAAATGGTATTCTTGAAGCTAATTATGAAATAATTGGTGATGATCAACTTTTTGAAAATGAAGATCCTACAAAATGTGTTACAACTAGATATTACCTCAGGAGCTTGAAGTGCAAAAATTCATTCTCAAATATTACCACTCTAAAGGAGGAAGAACCTCTACTACAAAATAAAAATAATCAAACTGATTTCTCCTTGATGGATGATTGTTATGTTTTTTTGCCTTCTATCTATTGGAGGTATGTGTCATGTAATGGTTTTTCTTGTTGTTAGTTCCTTAAAAAAAAGGGTTGATTATGGAAACTTAACAGTTTTAGGAATATGAAGACTATATTTGATAGAAAGGCAAAGATGGTTATGCTATAATTAACTTGTTAGAAATGTAATGAGAGCAATGTAATGTTTTGTTTTTGTAATGGGAGTGACCCCCAATAGAAACCACACATAGCTTATTAAAAAAAGGAATACTCACAGAATAATCACATAGACATGCCCACAATATTACACATAAAATACTAAAAATGCTATTGAATAAATGTCTACTAGTGCAAGAATAAAGCTATACACTTTTGATGATAATTATAATACTTTGTCACATATATATAATTGTACGTGGCTATTTATATGCTGCACTATTGACCTTCACTCTTCTTTACAAGTCTTCACTTTGTTATTCTACGGACATGTGCACACTTAAATATTAGACACTTGTGCACATTTACACTTAAAAAACTTGTGCAGATATTTACATGACACTTGTGTATTTACTGCACATTATTACATTACATAAAATATTTACTCATAAACTAATCTAAGATACAACCCTATTCTAATATTTACAATAATGTACCAAGGTGGTTTATTGACATGTACCAAATAATGTAATATTCCTCAACACATAGTCTTTCTATCATCCTAAAATTAGAGCAAAGTACAATGTGGAGTTCATAGAGCATAGCTAGGTTCTCTTCAATAGTCAAAATATATTTACAATAAATATCATGGCTCTTATTTAAAGAAAATTATTCACCTAGGAGCTACCCTAAGACAAAACATTTCCACTCTTAATAAATCTCAATTTAAGAGCATCTTTAGTAAAATGATACTCCATTAAATATTATATTCCTCCAAAATCATCTCTAAGCTACTTAGAAGCCTTCTATCTTGCTTGCTTTTGAAGTAACTAGATAACACTTGTTCATTTATTACATTGCATGAAGTAACTAGATAACTTTCTCCTAAAATAATCTAATGTCCTAAGTATGTACCTAGGAAGGTACATTTACATGACCCAAATGATGTAATATACTCTATCTCTAACACAAAGAATATATTAAAGATTGGTGGACCAGTATAGAATTCCAAGTAACTCTCTTACCCAAAACATTATATCCTGTTTCATTTTCTAATTTAATGGATAGAGATAGGGTAATGGATTATATATAATTGATTTTTTGGATAAAGGCGTGTATGTATAAGACCTTGAACTCATAATTTCAACCACTTTACAAAAATAAGTTAACGGGTTCCCAATTTGGGTGAATCTTTATACTCTCCCTATGGAGTTTTGGGGAGAGAAGATATTCACCAAAATTGGTAATGCTATCAGTGCATTCCAATATATGGATACCCAAACAAAGGAAAAATTATCTAGTAAATTAATGTGTAAAGCAAAATTGGTTGTTTGGATTGATGTTTTTGTTGGAATATGTAATGCAACATTGTGTAAATTATTCTTAGAATAAAATATAAAGTCTAAAGAATAATATTTGAATTAGAAAATAATTCTATTTTATGTAAAAATATTACCACCCAATTAATAAATAAAATAAGGTTGTTAGGAATATTTAATTTGTGGGAAACAGTTATTTCCTCTTTTCTAGAAAATATTAAAAAGTAACCAATCATTTTTTAATATTTGATAGATGCCACTTATCACACATCTCACGATAAGATTGTGATAAGATTTGTCACACATATCAAGATAATATTGTGATAATATTAGGGTAATTTTAGGGTTGTAGTAGAAAAGTTTCTCTTTAAATAGGGGTGTTGTCTGCTACATCTTGTTATATATGTTGATGCATATTGTTGCATAACATTGAAGTATTCTTGCATTGTTGAATAATTGAGTAATATAGTTAGCTTCATAGTGGATGTTTCCCTTCTTCATTTGAAGTAGGATTTTACCACTTAATATTGGTGTTGTGGGTTTTCCTCTTTTGTTTGTGATTGATCTTGTGGAGCATTCTTCGATCTTTGGGAGACTTTGCTTGTATCACAGTTTTAGTCCATGGACCTCAATCCATTACTATCTCCTCAAGCAAAGGGGAATGAATCCAAAATATTGAATATGAAAACTTCTCCCTAATATGTTATGGTTGTCAGCAATATGGCCACTTGAAGAAGAGATACCTGATCATCCAATCATGCTCTGATTCTTCCTTGGTGGAGGAGAAAGCTCTACATGTGAATCATTCAAAACCTTCAAATGTATGAGTTTAAAATAAAGAATCTCATCCTCTAGATGCATCAATTATCCAACAAGAATCATGCAAGCAACAAAAGACTCAACCCTAAAAGAAGAATATGAATAAGATCATTGACACAAACCAAATGGTTACTAAAGACCATCTAGATGGTTCCATGGATAATATTAACACCTCAAATGGTATTCTTGAAGCTAATTATGAAATAATTGGTGATGATCAACTTTTTGAAAATGAAGATCCTACAAAATGTGTTACAACTAGATATTACCTCGGGAGCTTGAAGTGCAAAAATTCATTCTCAAATATTACCACTCTAAAGGAGGAAGAACCTCTACTACAAAATAAAAATAATCAAACTGATTTCTCCTTGATGGATGATTGTTATGTTTTTTTGCCTTCTATCTATTGGAGGTATGTGTCATGTAATGGTTTTTCTTGTTGTTAGTTCCTTAAAAAAAAGGGTTGATTATGGAAACTTAACAGTTTTAGGAATATGAAGACTATATTTGATAGAAAGGCAAAGATGGTTATGCTATAATTAACTTGTTAGAAATGTAATGAGAGCAATGTAATGTTTTGTTTTTGTAATGGGAGTGACCCCCAATAGAAACCACACATAGCTTATTAAAAAAAGGAATACTCACAGAATAATCACATAGACATGCCCACAATATTACACATAAAATACTAAAAATGCTATTGAATAAATGTCTACTAGTGCAAGAATAAAGCTATACACTTTTGATGATAATTATAATACTTTGTCACATATATATAATTGTACGTGGCTATTTATATGCTGCACTATTGACCTTCACTCTTCTTTACAAGTCTTCACTTTGTTATTCTACGGACATGTGCACACTTAAATATTAGACACTTGTGCACATTTACACTTAAAAAACTTGTGCAGATATTTACATGACACTTGTGTATTTACTGCACATTATTACATTACATAAAATATTTACTCATAAACTAATCTAAGATACAACCCTATTCTAATATTTACAATAATGTACCAAGGTGGTTTATTGACATGTACCAAATAATGTAATATTCCTCAACACATAGTCTTTCTATCATCCTAAAATTAGAGCAAAGTACAATGTGGAGTTCATAGAGCATAGCTAGGTTCTCTTCAATAGTCAAAATATATTTACAATAAATATCATGGCTCTTATTTAAAGAAAATTATTCACCTAGGAGCTACCCTAAGACAAAACATTTCCACTCTTAATAAATCTCAATTTAAGAGCATCTTTAGTAAAATGATACTCCATTAAATATTATATTCCTCCAAAATCATCTCTAAGCTACTTAGAAGCCTTCTATCTTGCTTGCTTTTGAAGTAACTAGATAACACTTGTTCATTTATTACATTGCATGAAGTAACTAGATAACTTTCTCCTAAAATAATCTAATGTCCTAAGTATGTACCTAGGAAGGTACATTTACATGACCCAAATGATGTAATATACTCTATCTCTAACACAAAGAATATATTAAAGATTGGTGGACCAGTATAGAATTCCAAGTAACTCTCTTACCCAAAACATTATATCCTGTTTCATTTTCTAATTTAATGGATAGAGATAGGGTAATGGATTATATATAATTGATTTTTTGGATAAAGGCGTGTATGTATAAGACCTTGAACTCATAATTTCAACCACTTTACAAAAATAAGTTAACGGGTTCCCAATTTGGGTGAATCTTTATACTCTCCCTATGGAGTTTTGGGGAGAGAAGATATTCACCAAAATTGGTAATGCTATCAGTGCATTCCAATATATGGATACCCAAACAAAGGAAAAATTATCTAGTAAATTAATGTGTAAAGCAAAATTGGTTGTTTGGATTGATGTTTTTGTTGGAATATGTAATGCAACATTGTGTAAATTATTCTTAGAATAAAATATAAAGTCTAAAGAATAATATTTGAATTAGAAAATAATTCTATTTTATGTAAAAATATTACCACCCAATTAATAAATAAAATAAGGTTGTTAGGAATATTTAATTTGTGGGAAACAATTATTTCCTCTTTTCTAGAAAATATTAAAAAGTAACCAATCATTTTTTAATATTTGATAGATGCCACTTATCACACATCTCACGATAAGATTGTGATAAGATTTGTCACACATATCAAGATAATATTGTGATAATATTAGGGTAATTTTAGGGTTGTAGTAGAAAAGTTTCTCTTTAAATAGGGGTGTTGTCTGCTACATCTTGTTATATATGTTGATGCATATTGTTGCATAACATTGAAGTATTCTTGCATTGTTGAATAATTGAGTAATATAGTTAGCTTCATAGTGGATGTTTCCCTTCTTCATTTGAAGTAGGATTTTACCACTTAATATTGGTGTTGTGGGTTTTCCTCTTTTGTTTGTGATTGATCTTGTGGAGCATTCTTCGATCTTTGGGAGACTTTGCTTGTATCACAGTTTTAGTCCATGGACCTCAATCCATTACTATCTCCTCAAGCAAAGGGGAATGAATCCAAAATATTGAATATGAAAACTTCTCCCTAATATGTTATGGTTGTCAGCAATATGGCCACTTGAAGAAGAGATACCTGATCATCCAATCATGCTCTGATTCTTCCTTGGTGGAGGAGAAAGCTCTACATGTGAATCATTCAAAACCTTCAAATGTATGAGTTTAAAATAAAGAATCTCATCCTCTAGATGCATCAATTATCCAACAAGAATCATGCAACCAACAAAAGACTCAACCCTAAAAGAAGAATATGAATAAGATCATTGATACAAACCAAATGGTTACTAAAGACCATCTAGATGGTTCCATGGATAATATTAACACCTCAAATGGTATTCTTGAAGCTAATTATGAAATAATTGGTGATGATCAACTTTTTGAAAATGAAGATCCTACAAAATGTGTTACAACTAGATATTACCTCGGGAGCTTGAAGTGCAAAAATTCATTCTCAAATATTACCACTCTAAAGGAGGAAGAACCTCTACTACAAAATAAAAATAATCAAAGCTGATTTCTCCTTGATGGATGATTGTTATGTTTGTTTGCCTTCTATCTATTGGAGGTATGTGTCATGTAATGGTTTTTCTTGTTGTTAGTTCCTTAAAAAAAAGGGTTGATTATGGAAACTTAACAGTTTTAGGAATATGAAGACTATATTTGATAGAAAGGCAAAGATGGTTATGCTATAATTAACTTGTTAGAAATGTAATGAGAGCAATGTAATGTTTTGTTTTTGTAATGGGAGTGACCCCCAATAGAAACCACACATAGCTTATTAAAAAAAGGAATACTCACAGAATAATCACATAGACATGCCCACAATATTACACATAAAATACTAAAAATGCTATTGAATAAATGTCTACTAGTGCAAGAATAAAGCTATACACTTTTGATGATAATTATAATACTTTGTCACATATATATAATTGTACGTGGCTATTTATATGCTGCACTATTGACCTTCACTCTTCTTTACAAGTCTTCACTTTGTTATTCTACGGACATGTGCACACTTAAATATTAGACACTTGTGCACATTTACACTTAAAAAACTTGTGCAGATATTTACATGACACTTGTGTATTTACTGCACATTATTACATTACATAAAATATTTACTCATAAACTAATCTAAGATACAACCCTATTCTAATATTTACAATAATGTACCAAGGTGGTTTATTGACATGTACCAAATAATGTAATATTCCTCAACACATAGTCTTTCTATCATCCTAAAATTAGAGCAAAGTACAATGTGGAGTTCATAGAGCATAGCTAGGTTCTCTTCAATAGTCAAAATATATTTACAATAAATATCATGGCTCTTATTTAAAGAAAATTATTCACCTAGGAGCTACCCTAAGACAAAACATTTCCACTCTTAATAAATCTCAATTTAAGAGCATCTTTAGTAAAATGATACTCCATTAAATATTATATTCCTCCAAAATCATCTCTAAGCTACTTAGAAGCCTTCTATCTTGCTTGCTTTTGAAGTAACTAGATAACACTTGTTCATTTATTACATTGCATGAAGTAACTAGATAACTTTCTCCTAAAATAATCTAATGTCCTAAGTATGTACCTAGGAAGGTACATTTACATGACCCAAATGATGTAATATACTCTATCTCTAACACAAAGAATATATTAAAGATTGGTGGACCAGTATAGAATTCCAAGTAACTCTCTTACCCAAAACATTATATCCTATTTCATTTTCTAATTTAATGTATAGAGATAGGGTAATGGATTATATATAATTGATTTTTTGGATAAAGGCGTGTATGTATAAGACCTTGAACTCATAATTTCAACCACTTTACAAAAATAAGTTAACGGGTTCCCAATTTGGGTAAATCTTTATACTCTCCCTATGGAGTTTTGGGGAGAGAAGATATTCACCAAAATTGGTAATGCTATCAGTGCATTCCAATATATGGATACCCAAACAAAGGAAAAATTATCTAGTAAATTAATGTGTAAAGCAAAATTGGTTGTTTGGATTGATGTTTTTGTTGGAATATGTAATGCAACATTGTGTAAATTATTCTTAGACTAAAATATAAAGTCTAAAGAATAATATTTGAATTAGAAAATAATTCTATTTTATGTAAAAATATTACCACCCAATTAATAAATAAAATAAGGTTGTTAGTAATTTTTAATTTGTGGGAAACAGTTATTTCCTCTTTTCTAGAAAATATTAAAAAGTAACCAATCATTTTTTAATATTTGATAGATGCCACTTATCACACATCTCACGATAAGATTGTGATAAGATTTGTCACACATATCAAGATAATATTGTGATAATATTAGGGTAATTTTAGGGTTGTAGTAGAAAAGTTTCTCTTTAAATAGGGGTGTTGTCTGCTACATCTTGTTATATATGTTGATGCATATTGTTGCATAACATTGAAGTATTCTTGCATTGTTGAATAATTGAGTAATACAGTTAGCTTCATAGTGGATGTTTCCCTTCTTCATTTGAAGTAGGATTTTACCACTTAATATTGGTGTTGTGGGTTTTCCTCTTTTGTTTGTGATTGATCTTGTGGAGCATTCTTCGATCTTTGGGAGACTTTGCTTGTATCACAGTTTTAGTCCATGGACCTCAATCCATTACTATCTCCTCAAGCAAAGGGGAATGAATCCAAAATATTGAATATGAAAACTTCTCCCTAATATGTTATGGTTGTCAGCAATATGGCCACTTGAAGAAGAGATACCTGATCATCCAATCATGCTCTGATTCTTCCTTGGTGGAGGAGAAAGCTCTACATGTGAATCATTCAAAACCTTCAAATGTATTAGTTTAAAATAAAGAATCTCATCCTCTAGATGCATCAATTATCCAACAAGAATCATGCAACCAACAAAAGACTCAACCCTAAAAGAAGAATATGAATAAGATCATTGATACAAACCAAATGGTTACTAAAGACCATCTAGATGGTTCCATGGATAATATTAACACCTCAAATGGTATTCTTGAAGCTAATTATGAAATAATTGGTGATGATCAACTTTTTGAAAATGAAGATCCTACAAAATGTGTTACAACTAGATATTACCTCGGGAGCTTGAAGTGCAAAAATTCATTCTCAAATATTACCACTCTAAAGGAGGAAGAACCTCTACTACAAAATAAAAATAATCAAACTGATTTCTCCTTGATGGATGATTGTTATGTTTTTTTGCCTTCTATCTATTGGAGGTATGTGTCATGTAATGGTTTTTCTTGTTGTTAGTTCCTTAAAAAAAAGGGTTGATTATGGAAACTTAACAGTTTTAGGAATATGAAGACTATATTTGATAGAAAGGCAAAGATGGTTATGCTATAATTAACTTGTTAGAAATGTAATGAGAGCAATGTAATGTTTTGTTTTTGTAATGGGAGTGACCCCCAATAGAAACCACACATAGCTTATTAAAAAAAGGAATACTCACAGAATAATCACATAGACATGCCCACAATATTACACATAAAATACTAAAAATGCTATTGAATAAATGTCTACTAGTGCAAGAATAAAGCTATACACTTTTGATGATAATTATAATACTTTGTCACATATATATAATTGTACGTGGCTATTTATATGCTGCACTATTGACCTTCACTCTTCTTTACAAGTCTTCACTTTGTTATTCTACGGACATGTGCACACTTAAATATTAGACACTTGTGCACATTTACACTTAAAAAACTTGTGCAGATATTTACATGACACTTGTGTATTTACTGCACATTATTACATTACATAAAATATTTACTCATAAACTAATCTAAGATACAACCCTATTCTAATATTTACAATAATGTACCAAGGTGGTTTATTGACATGTACCAAATAATGTAATATTCCTCAACACATAGTCTTTCTATCATCCTAAAATTAGAGCAAAGTACAATGTGGAGTTCATAGAGCATAGCTAGGTTCTCTTCAATAGTCAAAATATATTTACAATAAATATCATGGCTCTTATTTAAAGAAAATTATTCACCTAGGAGCTACCCTAAGACAAAACATTTCCACTCTTAATAAATCTCAATTTAAGAGCATCTTTAGTAAAATGATACTCCATTAAATATTATATTCCTCCAAAATCATCTCTAAGCTACTTAGAAGCCTTCTATCTTGCTTGCTTTTGAAGTAACTAGATAACACTTGTTCATTTATTACATTGCATGAAGTAACTAGATAACTTTCTCCTAAAATAATCTAATGTCCTAAGTATGTACCTAGGAAGGTACATTTACATGACCCAAATGATGTAATATACTCTATCTCTAACACAAAGAATATATTAAAGATTGGTGGACCAGTATAGAATTCCAAGTAACTCTCTTACCCAAAACATTATATCCTGTTTCATTTTCTAATTTAATGGATAGAGATAGGGTAATGGATTATATATAATTGATTTTTTGGATAAAGGCGTGTATGTATAAGACCTTGAACTCATAATTTCAACCACTTTACAAAAATAAGTTAACGGGTTCCCAATTTGGGTGAATCTTTATACTCTCCCTATGGAGTTTTGGGGAGAGAAGATATTCACCAAAATTGGTAATGCTATCAGTGCATTCCAATATATGGATACCCAAACAAAGGAAAAATTATCTAGTAAATTAATGTGTAAAGAAAAATTGGTTGTTTGGATTGATGTTTTTGTTGGAATATCTAATGCAACATTGTGTAAATTATTCTTAGAATAAAATATAAAGTCTAAAGAATAATATTTGAATTAGAAAATAATTCTATTTTATGTAAAAATATTACCACCCAATTAATAAATAAAATAAGGTTGTTAGGAATATTTAATTTGTGGGAAACAGTTATTTCCTCTTTTCTAGAAAATATTAAAAAGTAACCAATCATTTTTTAATATTTGATAGATGCCACTTATCACACATCTCACGATAAGATTGTGATAAGATTTGTCACACATATCAAGATAATATTGTGATAATATTAGGGTAATTTTAGGGTTGTAGTAGAAAAGTTTCTCTTTAAATAGGGGTGTTGTCTGCTACATCTTGTTATATATGTTGATGCATATTGTTGCATAACATTGAAGTATTCTTGCATTGTTGAATAATTGAGTAATATAGTTAGCTTCATAGTGGATGTTTCCCTTCTTCATTTGAAGTAGGATTTTACCACTTAATATTGGTGTTGTGGGTTTTCCTCTTTTGTTTGTGATTGATCTTGTGGAGCATTCTTCGATCTTTGGGAGACTTTGCTTGTATCACAGTTTTAGTCCATGGACCTCAATCCATTACTATCTCCTCAAGCAAAGGGGAATGAATCCAAAATATTGAATATGAAAACTTCTCCCTAATATGTTATGGTTGTCAGCAATATGGCCACTTGAAGAAGAGATACCTGATCATCCAATCATGCTCTGATTCTTCCTTGGTGGAGGAGAAAGCTCTACATGTGAATCATTCAAAACCTTCAAATGTATGAGTTTAAAATAAAGAATCTCATCCTCTAGATGCATCAATTATCCAACAAGAATCATGCAACCAACAAAAGACTCAACCCTAAAAGAAGAATATGAATAAGATCATTGATACAAACCAAATGGTTACTAAAGACCATCTAGATGGTTCCATGGATAATATTAACACCTCAAATGGTATTCTTGAAGCTAATTATGAAATAATTGGTGATGATCAACTTTTTGAAAATGAAGATCCTACAAAATGTGTTACAACTAGATATTACCTCGGGAGCTTGAAGTGCAAAAATTCATTCTCAAATATTACCACTCTAAAGGAGGAAGAACCTCTACTACAAAATAAAAATAATCAAACTGATTTCTCCTTGATGGATGATTGTTATGTTTTTTTGCCTTCTATCTATTGGAGGTATGTGTCATGTAATGGTTTTTCTTGTTGTTAGTTCCTTAAAAAAAAGGGTTGATTATGGAAACTTAACAGTTTTAGGAATATGAAGACTATATTTGATAGAAAGGCAAAGATGGTTATGCTATAATTAACTTGTTAGAAATGTAATGAGAGCAATGTAATGTTTTGTTTTTGTAATGGGAGTGACCCCCAATAGAAACCACACATAGCTTATTAAAAAAAGGAATACTCACAGAATAATCACATAGACATGCCCACAATATTACACATAAAATACTAAAAATGCTATTGAATAAATGTCTACTAGTGCAAGAATAAAGCTATACACTTTTGATGATAATTATAATACTTTGTCACATATATATAATTGTACGTGGCTATTTATATGCTGCACTATTGACCTTCACTCTTCTTTACAAGTCTTCACTTTGTTATTCTACGGACATGTGCACACTTAAATATTAGACACTTGTGCACATTTACACTTAAAAAACTTGTGCAGATATTTACATGACACTTGTGTATTTACTGCACATTATTACATTACATAAAATATTTACTCATAAACTAATCTAAGATACAACCCTATTCTAATATTTACAATAATGTACCAAGGTGGTTTATTGACATGTACCAAATAATGTAATATTCCTCAACACATAGTCTTTCTATCATCCTAAAATTAGAGCAAAGTACAATGTGGAGTTCATAGAGCATAGCTAGGTTCTCTTCAATAGTCAAAATATATTTACAATAAATATCATGGCTCTTATTTAAAGAAAATTATTCACCTAGGAGCTACCCTAAGACAAAACATTTCCACTCTTAATAAATCTCAATTTAAGAGCATCTTTAGTAAAATGATACTCCATTAAATATTATATTCCTCCAAAATCATCTCTAAGCTACTTAGAAGCCTTCTATCTTGCTTGCTTTTGAAGTAACTAGATAACACTTGTTCATTTATTACATTGCATGAAGTAACTAGATAACTTTCTCCTAAAATAATCTAATGTCCTAAGTATGTACCTAGGAAGGTACATTTACATGACCCAAATGATGTAATATACTCTATCTCTAACACAAAGAATATATTAAAGATTGGTGGACCAGTATAGAATTCCAAGTAACTCTCTTACCCAAAACATTATATCCTGTTTCATTTTCTAATTTAATGGATAGAGATAGGGTAATGGATTATATATAATTGATTTTTTGGATAAAGGCGTGTATGTATAAAACCTTGAACTCATAATTTCAACCACTTTACAAAAATAAGTTAACGGGTTCCCAATTTGGGTGAATCTTTATACTCTCCCTATGGAGTTTTGGGGAGAGAAGATATTCACCAAAATTGGTAATGCTATCAGTGCATTCCAATATATGGATACCCAAACAAAGGAAAAATTATCTAGTAAATTAATGTGTAAAGCAAAATTGGTTGTTTGGATTGATGTTTTTGTTGGAATATGTAATGCAACATTGTGTAAATTATTCTTAGAATAAAATATAAAGTCTAAAGAATAATATTTGAATTAGAAAATAATTCTATTTTATGTAAAAATATTACCACCCAATTAATAAATAAAATAAGGTTGTTAGGAATATTTAATTTGTGGGAAACAGTTATTTCCTCTTTTCTAGAAAATATTAAAAAGTAACCAATCATTTTTTAATATTTGATAGATGCCACTTATCACACATCTCACGATAAGATTGTGATAAGATTTGTCACACATATCAAGATAATATTGTGATAATATTAGGGTAATTTTAGGGTTGTAGTAGAAAAGTTTCTCTTTAAATAGGGGTGTTGTCTGCTACATCTTGTTATATATGTTGATGCATATTGTTGCATAACATTGAAGTATTCTTGCATTGTTGAATAATTGAGTAATACAGTTAGCTTCATAGTGGATGTTTCCCTTCTTCATTTGAAGTAGGATTTTACCACTTAATATTGGTGTTGTGGGTTTTCCTCTTTTGTTTGTGATTGATCTTGTGGAGCATTCTTCGATCTTTGGGAGACTTTGCTTGTATCACAGTTTTAGTCCATGGACCTCAATCCATTACTATCTCCTCAAGAAAAGGGGAATGAATCCAAAATATTGAATATGAAAACTTCTCCCTAATATGTTATGGTTGTCAGCAATATGGCCACTTGAAGAAGAGATACCTGATCATCCAATCATGCTTTGATTCTTCCTTGGTGGAGGAGAAAGCTCTACATGTGAATCATTCAAAACCTTCAAATGTATGAGTTTAAAATAAAGAATCTCATCCTCTAGATGCATCAATTATCCAACAAGAATCATGCAACCAACAAAAGACTCAACCCTAAAAGAAGAATATGAATAAGATCATTGACACAAACCAAATGGTTACTAAAGACCATCTAGATGGTTCCATGGATAATATTAACACCTCAAATGGTATTCTTGAAGCTAATTATGAAATAATTGGTGATGATCAACTTTTTGAAAATGAAGATCCTACAAAATGTGTTACAACTAGATATTACCTCGGGAGCTTGAAGTGCAAAAATTCATTCTCAAATATTACCACTCTAAAGGAGGAAGAACCTCTACTACAAAATAAAAATAATCAAACTGATTTCTCCTTGATGGATGATTGTTATGTTTTTTTGCCTTCTATCTATTGGAGGTATGTGTCATGTAATGGTTTTTCTTGTTGTTAGTTCCTTAAAAAAAAGGGTTGATTATGGAAACTTAACAGTTTTAGGAATATGAAGACTATATTTGATAGAAAGGCAAAGATGGTTATGCTATAATTAACTTGTTAGAAATGTAATGAGAGCAATGTAATGTTTTGTTTTTGTAATGGGAGTGACCCCCAATAGAAACCACACATAGCTTATTAAAAAAAAGAATACTCACAGAATAATCACATAGACATGCCCACAATATTACACATAAAATACTAAAAATGCTATTGAATAAATGTCTACTAGTGCAAGAATAAAGCTATACACTTTTGATGATAATTATAATACTTTGTCACATATATATAATTGTACGTGGCTATTTATATGCTGCACTATTGACCTTCACTCTTCTTTACAAGTCTTCACTTTGTTATTCTACGGACATGTGCACACTTAAATATTAGACACTTGTGCACATTTACACTTAAAAAACTTGTGCAGATATTTACATGACACTTGTGTATTTACTGCACATTATTACATTACATAAAATATTTACTCATAAACTAATCTAAGATACAACCCTATTCTAATATTTACAATAATGTACCAAGGTGGTTTATTGACATGTACCAAATAATGTAATATTCCTCAACACATAGTCTTTCTATCATCCTAAAATTAGAGCAAAGTACAATGTGGAGTTCATAGAGCATAGCTAGGTTCTCTTCAATAGTCAAAATATATTTACAATAAATATCATGGCTCTTATTTAAAGAAAATTATTCACCTAGGAGCTACCCTAAGACAAAACATTTCCACTCTTAATAAATCTCAATTTAAGAGCATCTTTAGTAAAATGATACTCCATTAAATATTATATTCCTCCAAAATCATCTCTAAGCTACTTAGAAGCCTTCTATCTTGCTTGCTTTTGAAGTAACTAGATAACACTTGTTCATTTATTACATTGCATGAAGTAACTAGATAACTTTCTCCTAAAATAATCTAATGTCCTAAGTATGTACCTAGGAAGGTACATTTACATGACCCAAATGATGTAATATACTCTATCTCTAACACAAAGAATATATTAAAGATTGGTGGACCAGTATAGAATTCCAAGTAACTCTCTTACCCAAAACATTATATCCTGTTTCATTTTCTAATTTAATGGATAGAGATAGGGTAATGGATTATATATAATTGATTTTTTGGATAAAGGCGTGTATGTATAAAACCTTGAACTCATAATTTCAACCACTTTACAAAAATAAGTTAACGGGTTCCCAATTTGGGTGAATCTTTATACTCTCCCTATGGAGTTTTGGGGAGAGAAGATATTCACCAAAATTGGTAATGCTATCAGTGCATTCCAATATATGGATACCCAAACAAAGGAAAAATTATCTAGTAAATTAATGTGTAAAGCAAAATTGGTTGTTTGGATTGATGTTTTTGTTGGAATATGTAATGCAACATTGTGTAAATTATTCTTAGAATAAAATATAAAGTCTAAAGAATAATATTTGAATTAGAAAATAATTCTATTTTATGTAAAAATATTACCACCCAATTAATAAATAAAATAAGGTTGTTAGGAATATTTAATTTGTGGGAAACAGTTATTTCCTCTTTTCTAGAAAATATTAAAAAGTAACCAATCATTTTTTAATATTTGATAGATGCCACTTATCACACATCTCACGATAAGATTGTGATAAGATTTGTCACACATATCAAGATAATATTGTGATAATATTAGGGTAATTTTAGGGTTGTAGTAGAAAAGTTTCTCTTTAAATAGGGGTGTTGTCTGCTACATCTTGTTATATATGTTGATGCATATTGTTGCATAACATTGAAGTATTCTTGCATTGTTGAATAATTGAGTAATATAGTTAGCTTCATAGTGGATGTTTCCCTTCTTCATTTGAAGTAGGATTTTACCACTTAATATTGGTGTTGTGGGTTTTCCTCTTTTGTTTGTGATTGATCTTGTGGAGCATTCTTCGATCTTTGGGAGACTTTGCTTGTATCACAGTTTTAGTCCATGGACCTCAATCCATTACTATCTCCTCAAGCAAAGGGGAATGAATCCAAAATATTGAATATGAAAACTTCTCCCTAATATGTTATGGTTGTCAGCAATATGGCCACTTGAAGAAGAGATACCTGATCATCCAATCATGCTCTGATTCTTCCTTGGTGGAGGAGAAAGCTCTACATGTGAATCATTCAAAACCTTCAAATGTATGAGTTTAAAATAAAGAATCTCATCCTCTAGATGCATCAATTATCCAACAAGAATCATGCAACCAACAAAAGACTCAACCCTAAAAGAAGAATATGAATAAGATCATTGATACAAACCAAATGGTTACTAAAGACCATCTAGATGGTTCCATGGATAATATTAACACCTCAAATGGTATTCTTGAAGCTAATTATGAAATAATTGGTGATGATCAACTTTTTGAAAATGAAGATCCTACAAAATGTGTTACAACTAGATATTACCTCGGGAGCTTGAAGTGCAAAAATTCATTCTCAAATATTACCACTCTAAAGGAGGAAGAACCTCTACTACAAAATAAAAATAATCAAACTGATTTCTCCTTGATGGATGATTGTTATGTTTTTTTGCCTTCTATCTATTGGAGGTATGTGTCATGTAATGGTTTTTCTTGTTGTTAGTTCCTTAAAAAAAAGGGTTGATTATGGAAACTTAACAGTTTTAGGAATATGAAGACTATATTTGATAGAAAGGCAAAGATGGTTATGCTATAATTAACTTGTTAGAAATGTAATGAGAGCAATGTAATGTTTTGTTTTTGTAATGGGAGTGACCCCCAATAGAAACCACACATAGCTTATTAAAAAAAAGAATACTCACAGAATAATCACATAGACATGCCCACAATATTACACATAAAATACTAAAAATGCTATTGAATAAATGTCTACTAGTGCAAGAATAAAGCTATACACTTTTGATGATAATTATAATACTTTGTCACATATATATAATTGTACGTGGCTATTTATATGCTGCACTATTGACCTTCACTCTTCTTTACAAGTCTTCACTTTGTTATTCTACGGACATGTGCACACTTAAATATTAGACACTTGTGCACATTTACACTTAAAAAACTTGTGCAGATATTTACATGACACTTGTGTATTTACTGCACATTATTACATTACATAAAATATTTACTCATAAACTAATCTAAGATACAACCCTATTCTAATATTTACAATAATGTACCAAGGTGGTTTATTGACATGTACCAAATAATGTAATATTCCTCAACACATAGTCTTTCTATCATCCTAAAATTAGAGCAAAGTACAATGTGGAGTTCATAGAGCATAGCTAGGTTCTCTTCAATAGTCAAAATATATTTACAATAAATATCATGGCTCTTATTTAAAGAAAATTATTCACCTAGGAGCTACCCTAAGACAAAACATTTCCACTCTTAATAAATCTCAATTTAAGAGCATCTTTAGTAAAATGATACTCCATTAAATATTATATTCCTCCAAAATCATCTCTAAGCTACTTAGAAGCCTTCTATCTTGCTTGCTTTTGAAGTAACTAGATAACACTTGTTCATTTATTACATTGCATGAAGTAACTAGATAAATTTCTCCTAAAATAATCTAATGTCCTAAGTATGTACCTAGGAAGGTACATTTACATGACCCAAATGATGTAATATACTCTATCTCTAACACAAAGAATATATTAAAGATTGGTGGACCAGTATAGAATTCCAAGTAACTCTCTTACCCAAAACATTATATCCTGTTTCATTTTCTAATTTAATGGATAGAGATAGGGTAATGGATTATATATAATTGATTTTTTGGATAAATGCGTGTATGTATAAGACCTTGAACTCATAATTTCAACCACTTTACAAAAATAAGTTAACGGGTTCCCAATTTGGGTGAATCTTTATACTCTCCCTATGGAGTTTTGGGGAGAGAAGATATTCACCAAAATTGGTAATGCTATCAGTGCATTCCAATATATGGATACCCAAACAAAGGAAAAATTATCTAGTAAATTAATGTGTAAAGCAAAATTGGTTGTTTGGATTGATGTTTTTGTTGGAATATGTAATGCAACATTGTGTAAATTATTCTTAGACTAAAATATAAAGTCTAAAGAATAATATTTGAATTAGAAAATAATTCTATTTTATGTAAAAATATTACCACCCAATTAATAAATAAAATAAGGTTGTTAGGAATATTTAATTTGTGGGAAACAATTATTTCCTCTTTTCTAGAAAATATTAAAAAGTAACCAATCATTTTTTAATATTTGATAGATGCCACTTATCACACATCTCACGATAAGATTGTGATAAGATTTGTCACACATATCAAGATAATATTGTGATAATATTAGGGTAATTTTAGGGTTGTAGTAGAAAAGTTTCTCTTTAAATAGGGGTGTTGTCTACTACATCTTGTTATATATGTTGATGCATATTGTTGCATAACATTGAAGTATTCTTGCATTGTTGAATAATTGAGTAATACAGTTAGCTTCATAGTGGATGTTTCCCTTCTTCATTTGAAGTAGGATTTTACCACTTAATATTGGTGTTGTGGGTTTTCCTCTTTTGTTTGTGATTGATCTTGTGGAGCATTCTTCGATCTTTGGGAGACTTTGCTTGTATCACAGTTTTAGTCCATGGATCTCAATCCATTACTATCTCCTCAAGCAAAGGGGAATGAATCCAAAATATTGAATATGAAAACTTCTCCCTAATATGTTATGGTTGTCAGCAATATGGCCACTTGAAGAAGAGATACCTGATCATCCAATCATGCTTTGATTCTTCCTTGGTGGAGGAGAAAGCTCTACATGTGAATCATTCAAAACCTTCAAATGTATGAGTTTAAAATAAAGAATCTCATCCTCTAGATGCATCAATTATCCAACAAGAATCATGCAAGCAACAAAAGACTCAACCCTAAAAGAAGAATATGAATAAGATCATTGACACAAACCAAATGGTTACTAAAGACCATCTAGATGGTTCCATGGATAATATTAACACCTCAAATGGTATTCTTGAAGCTAATTATGAAATAATTGGTGATGATCAACTTTTTGAAAATGAAGATCCTACAAAATGTGTTACAACTAGATATTACCTCGGGAGCTTGAAGTGCAAAAATTCATTCTCAAATATTACCACTCTAAAGGAGGAAGAACCTCTACTACAAAATAAAAATAATCAAACTGATTTCTCCTTGATGGATGATTGTTATGTTTTTTTGCCTTCTATCTATTGGAGGTATGTGTCATGTAATGGTTTTTCTTGTTGTTAGTTCCTTAAAAAAAAGGGTTGATTATGGAAACTTAACAGTTTTAGGAATATGAAGACTATATTTGATAGAAAGGCAAAGATGGTTATGCTATAATTAACTTGTTAGAAATGTAATGAGAGCAATGTAATGTTTTGTTTTTGTAATGGGAGTGACCCCCAATAGAAACCACACATAGCTTATTAAAAAAAAGAATACTCACAGAATAATCACATAGACATGCCCACAATATTACACATAAAATACTAAAAATGCTATTGAATAAATGTCTACTAGTGCAAGAATAAAGCTATACACTTTTGATGATAATTATAATACTTTGTCACATATATATAATTGTACGTGGCTATTTATATGCTGCACTATTGACCTTCACTCTTCTTTACAAGTCTTCACTTTGTTATTCTACGGACATGTGCACACTTAAATATTAGACACTTGTGCACATTTACACTTAAAAAACTTGTGCAGATATTTACATGACACTTGTGTATTTACTGCACATTATTACATTACATAAAATATTTACTCATAAACTAATCTAAGATACAACCCTATTCTAATATTTACAATAATGTACCAAGGTGGTTTATTGACATGTACCAAATAATGTAATATTCCTCAACACATAGTCTTTCTATCATCCTAAAATTAGAGCAAAGTACAATGTGGAGTTCATAGAGCATAGCTAGGTTCTCTTCAATAGTCAAAATATATTTACAATAAATATCATGGCTCTTATTTAAAGAAAATTATTCACCTAGGAGCTACCCTAAGACAAAACATTTCCACTCTTAATAAATCTCAATTTAAGAGCATCTTTAGTAAAATGATACTCCATTAAATATTATATTCCTCCAAAATCATCTCTAAGCTACTTAGAAGCCTTCTATCTTGCTTGCTTTTGAAGTAACTAGATAACACTTGTTCATTTATTACATTGCATGAAGTAACTAGATAACTTTCTCCTAAAATAATCTAATGTCCTAAGTATGTACCTAGGAAGGTACATTTACATGACCCAAATGATGTAATATACTCTATCTCTAACACAAAGAATATATTAAAGATTGGTGGACCAGTATAGAATTCCAAGTAACTCTCTTACCCAAAACATTATATCTTGTTTCATTTTCTAATTTAATGGATAGAGATAGGGTAATGGATTATATATAATTGATTTTTTGGATAAAGGCGTGTATGTATAAAACCTTGAACTCATAATTTCAACCACTTTACAAAAATAAGTTAACGGGTTCCCAATTTGGGTGAATCTTTATACTCTCCCTATGGAGTTTTGGGGAGAGAAGATACTCACCAAAATTGGTAATGCTATCAGTGCATTCCAATATATGGATACCCAAACAAAGGAAAAATTATCTAGTAAATTAATGTGTAAAGCAAAATTGGTTGTTTGGATTGATGTTTTTGTTGGAATATCTAATGCAACATTGTGTAAATTATTCTTAGACTAAAATATAAAGTCTAAAGAATAATTTTTGAATTAGAAAATAATTCTATTTTATGTAAAAATATTACCACCCAATTAATAAATAAAATAAGGTTGTTAGTAATTTTTAATTTGTGGGAAACAGTTATTTCCTCTTTTCTAGAAAATATTAAAAAGTAACCAATCATTTTTTAATATTTGATAGATGCCACTTATCACACATCTCACGATAATATTGTGATAAGATTTGTCACACATATCAAGATAATATTGTGATAATATTAGGGTAATTTTAGGGTTGTAGTAGAAAAGTTTCTCTTTAAATAGGGGTGTTGTATGCTACATCTTGTTATATATGTTGATGCATATTGTTGCATAACATTGAAGTATTCTTGCATTGTTGAATAATTGAGTAATACAGTTAGCTTCATAGTGGATGTTTCCCTTCTTCATTTGAAGTAGGATTTTACCACTTAATATTGGTGTTGTGGGTTTTCCTCTTTTGTTTGTGATTGATCTTGTGGAGCATTCTTCGATCTTTGGGAGACTTTGCTTGTATCACAGTTTTAGTCCATGGATCTCAATCCATTACTATCTCCTCAAGCAAAGGGGAATGAATCCAAAATATTGAATATGAAAACTTCTCCCTAATATGTTATGGTTGTCAGCAATATGGCCACTTGAAGAAGAGATACCTGATCATCCAATCATGCTCTGATTCTTCCTTGGTGGAGGAGAAATCTCTACATGTGAATCATTCAAAACCTTCAAATGTATTAGTTTAAAATAAAGAATCTCATCCTCTAGATGCATCAATTATCCAACAAGAATCATGCAACCAACAAAAGACTCAACCCTAAAAGAAGAATATGAATAAGATCATTGATACAAACCAAATGGTTACTAAAGACCATCTAGATGGTTCCATGGATAATATTAACACCTCAAATGGTATTCTTGAAGCTAATTATGAAATAATTGGTGATGATCAACTTTTTGAAAATTAAGATCCTACAAAATGTGTTACAACTAGATATTACCTCAGGAGCTTGAAGTGCAAAAATTCATTCTCAAATATTACCACTCTAAAGGAGGAAGAACCTCTACTACAAAATAAAAATAATCAAACTGATTTCTCCTTGATGGATGATTGTTATGTTTTTTTGCCTTCTATCTATTGGAGATATGTGTCATGTAATGGTTTTTCTTGTTGTTAGTTCCTTAAAAAAAAGGGTTGATTATGGAAACTTAACAGTTTTAGGAATATGAAGACTATATTTGATAGAAAAGCAAAGATGGTTATGCTATAATTAACTTGTTAGAAATGTAATGAGAGCAATGTAATGTTTTGTTTTTGTAATGGGAGTGACCCCCAATAGAAACCACACATAGCTTATTAAAAAAAAGAATACTCACAGAATAATCACATAGACATGCCCACAATATTACACATAAAATACTAAAATTGCTATTGAATAAATGTCTACTAGTGCAAGAATAAAGCAATACACTTTTGATGATAATTATAATACTTTGTCACATATATATAATTGTACGTGGCTATTTATATGCTGCACTATTGACATTCACTCTTCTTTACAAGTCTTCACTTTGTTATTCTACGGACATGTGCACACTTAAATATTAGACACTTGTGCACATTTACACTTAAAAAACTTGTGCAGATATTTACATGACACTTGTGTATTTACTGCACATTATTACATTACATAAAATATTTACTCACAAACTAATCTAAGATACAACCCTATTCTAATATTTACAATAATGTACCAAGGTGGTTTATTGACATGTACCAAATAATGTAATATTCCTCAACACATAGTCTTTCTATCATCCTAAAATTAGAGCAAAGTACAATGTGGAGTTCATAGAGCATAGCTAGGTTCTCTTCAATAGTCAAAATATATTTACAATAAATATCATGGCTCTTATTTAAAGAAAATTATTCATCTAGGAGCTACCCTAAGACAAAACATTTCCACTCTTAATAAATCTCAATTTAAGAGCATCTTTAGTAAAATGATACTCCATTAAATATTATATTCCTCCAAAATCATCTCTAAGCTACTTAGAAGCCTTCTATCTTGCTTGCTTTTGAAGTAACTAGATAACACTTGTTCATTTATTACATTGCATGAAGTAACTAGATAAATTTCTCCTAAAATAATCTAATGTCCTAAGTATGTACCTAGGAAGGTACATTTACATGACCCAAATGATGTAATATACTCTATCTCTAACACAAAGAATATATTAAAGATTGGTGGACCAGTATAGAATTCCAAGTAACTCTCTTACCCAAAATATTATATCCTGTTTCATTTTCTAATTTAATGGATAGAGATAGGGTAATGGATTATATATAATTGATTTTTTGGATAAATGCGTGTATGTATAAGACCTTGAACTCATAATTTCAACCACTTTACAAAAATAAGTTAACGGGTTCCCAATTTGGGTGAATCTTTATACTCTCCCTATGGAGTTTTGGGGAGAGAAGATATTCACCAAAACTGGTAATGCTATCAGTGCATTCCAATATATGGATACCCAAACAAAGGAAAAATTATCTAGTAAATTAATGTGTAAAGCAAAATTGGTTGTTTGGATTGATGTTTTTGTTGGAATATGTAATGCAACATTGTGTAAATTATTCTTAGACTAAAATATAAAGTCTAAAGAATAATATTTGAATTAGAAAATAATTCTATTTTATGTAAAAATATTACCACCCAATTAATAAATAAAATAAGGTTGTTAGGAATATTTAATTTGTGGGAAACAATTATTTCCTCTTTTCTAGAAAATATTAAAAAGTAACCAATCATTTTTTAATATTTGATAGATGCCACTTATCACACATCTCACGATAAGATTGTGATAAGATTTGTCACACATATCAAGATAATATTGTGATAATATTAGGGTAATTTTAGGGTTGTAGTAGAAAAGTTTCTCTTTAAATAGGGGTGTTTTCTGCTACATCTTGTTATATATGTTGATGCATATTGTTGCATAACATTGAAGTATTCTTGCATTGTTGAATAATTGAGTAATATAGTTAGCTTCATAGTGGATGTTTCCCTTCTTCATTTGAAGTAGGATTTTACCACTTAATATTGGTGTTGTGGGTTTTCCTCTTTTGTTTGTGATTGATCTTGTGGAGCATTCTTCGATATTTGGGAGACTTTGCTTGTATTACAGTTTTAGTCCATGGATCTCAATCCATTACTATCTCCTCAAGCAAAGGGGAATGAATCCAAAATATTGAATATGAAAACTTCTCCCTAATATGTTATGGTTGTCAGCAATATGGCCACTTGAAGAAGAGATACCTGATCATCCAATCATGCTTTGATTCTTCCTTGGTGGAGGAGAAAGCTCTACATGTGAATCATTCAAAACCTTCAAATGTATGAGTTTAAAATAAAGAATCTCATCCTCTAGATGCATCAATTATCCAACAAGAATCATGCAAGCAACAAAAGACTCAACCCTAAAAGAAGAATATGAATAAGATCATTGACACAAACCAAATGGTTACTAAAGACCATCTAGATGGTTCCATGGATAATATTAACACCTCAAATGGTATTCTTGAAGCTAATTATGAAATAATTGGTGATGATCAACTTTTTGAAAATGAAGATCCTACAAAATGTGTTACAACTAGATATTACCTCGGGAGCTTGAAGTGCAAAAATTCATTCTCAAATATTACCACTCTAAAGGAGGAAGAACCTCTACTACAAAATAAAAATAATCAAACTGATTTCTCCTTGATGGATGATTGTTATGTTTTTTTGCCTTCTATCTATTGGAGGTATGTGTCATGTAATGGTTTTTCTTGTTGTTAGTTCCTTAAAAAAAAGGGTTGATTATGGAAACTTAACAGTTTTAGGAATATGAAGACTATATTTGATAGAAAGGCAAAGATGGTTATGCTATAATTAACTTGTTAGAAATGTAATGAGAGCAATGTAATGTTTTGTTTTTGTAATGGGAGTGACCCCCAATAGAAACCACACATAGCTTATTAAAAAAAAGAATACTCATAGAATAATCACATAGACATGCCCACAATATTACACATAAAATACTAAAAATGCTATTGAATAAATGTCTACTAGTGCAAGAATAAAGCTATACACTTTTGATGATAATTATAATACTTTGTCACATATATATAATTGTACGTGGCTATTTATATGCTGCACTATTGACCTTCACTCTTCTTTACAAGTCTTCACTTTGTTATTCTACGGACATGTGCACACTTAAATATTAGACACTTGTGCACATTTACACTTAAAAAACTTGTGCAGATATTTACATGACACTTGTGTATTTACTGCACATTATTACATTACATAAAATATTTACTCATAAACTAATCTAAGATACAACCCTATTCTAATATTTACAATAATGTACCAAGGTGGTTTATTGACATGTACCAAATAATGTAATATTCCTCAACACATAGTCTATCTATCATCCTAAAATTAGAGCAAAGTACAATTTGGAGTTCATAGAGCATAGCTAGGTTCTCTTCAATAGTCAAAATATATTTACAATAAATATCATGGCTCTTATTTAAAGAAAATTATTCACCTAGGAGCTACCCTAAGACAAAACATTTCCACTCTTAATAAATCTCAATTTAAGAGCATCTTTAGTAAAATGATACTCCATTAAATATTATATTCCTCCAAAATCATCTCTAAGCTACTTAGAAGCCTTCTATCTTGCTTGCTTTTGAAGTAACTAGATAACACTTGTTCATTTATTACATTGCATGAAGTAAATAGATAAATTTCTCCTAAAATAATCTAATGTCCTAAGTATGTACCTAGGAAGGTACATTTACATGACCCAAATGATGTAATATACTCTATCTCTAACACAAAGAATATATTAAAGATTGGTGGACCAGTATAGAATTCCAAGTAACTCTCTTACCCAAAACATTATATCCTGTTTCATTTTCTAATTTAATGGATAGAGATAGGGTAATGGATTATATATAATTGATTTTTTGGATAAAGGCGTGTATGTATAAAACCTTGAACTCATAATTTCAACCACTTTACAAAAATAAGTTAACGGGTTCCCAATTTGGGTGAATCTTTATACTCTCCCTATGGAGTTTTGGGGAGAGAAGATATTCACCAAAATTGGTAATGCTATCAGTGCATTCCAATATATGGATACCCAAACAAAGGAAAAATTATCTAGTAAATTAATGTGTAAAGCAAAATTGGTTGTTTGGATTGATGTTTTTGTTGGAATATGTAATGCAACATTGTGTAAATTATTCTTAGACTAAAATATAAAGTCTAAAGAATAATTTTTGAATTAGAAAATAATTCTATTTTATGTAAAAATATTACCACCCAATTAATAAATAAAATAAGGTTGTTAGGAATATTTAATTTGTGGGAAACAATTATTTCCTCTTTTCTAGAAAATATTAAAATGTAACCAATCATTTTTTAATATTTGATAGATGCCACTTATCACACATCTCACGATAAGATTGTGATAATATTTGTCACACATATCAAGATAATATTGTGATAATATTAGGGTAATTTTAGGGTTGTAGTAGAAAAGTTTCTCTTTAAATAGGGGTGTTGTCTGCTACATCTTGTTATATATGTTGATGCATATTGTTGCATAACATTGAAGTATTCTTGCATTGTTGAATAATTGAGTAATATAGTTAGCTTCATAGTGGATGTTTCCCTTCTTCATTTGAAGTAGGATTTTACCACTTAATATTGGTGTTGTGGGTTTTCCTCTTTTGTTTGTGATTGATCTTGTGGAGCATTCTTCGATCTTTGGAAGACTTTGCTTGTATCACAGTTTTAGTCCATGGACCTCAATCCATTACTATCTCCTCAAGAAAAGGGGAATGAATCCAAAATATTGAATATGAAAACTTCTCCCTAATATGTTATGGTTGTCAGCAATATGGCCACTTGAAGAAGAGATACCTGATCATCCAATCATTCTCTGATTCTTCCTTGGTGGAGGAGAAAGCTCTACATGTGAATCATTCAAAACCTTCAAATGTATTAGTTTAAAATAAAGAATCTCATCCTCTAGATGCATCAATTATCCAACAAGAATCATGCAACCAACAAAAGACTCAACCCTAAAAGAAGAATATGAATAAGATCATTGATACAAACCAAATGGTTACTAAAGACCATCTAGATGGTTCCATGGATAAGATTAACACCTCAAATGGTATTCTTGAAGCTAATTATGAAATAATTGGTGATGATCAACTTTTTAAAAATTAAGATCCTACAAAATGTGTTACAACTAGATATTACCTCAGGAGCTTGAAGTGCAAAAATTCATTCTCAAATATTACCACTCTAAAGGAGGAAGAACCTCTACTACAAAATAAAAATAATCAAACTGATTTCTCCTTGATGGATGATTGTTATGTTTTTTTGCCTTCTATCTATTGGAGGTATGTGTCATGTAATGGTTTTTCTTGTTGTTAGTTCCTTAAAAAAAAGGGTTGATTATGGAAACTTAACAGTTTTAGGAATATGAAGACTATATTTGATAGAAAGGTAAAGATGGTTATGCTATAATTAACTTGTTAGAAATGTAATGAGAGCAATGTAATGTTTTGTTTTTGTAATGGGAGTGACCCCCAATAGAAACCACACATAGCTTATTAAAAAAAAGAATACTCACAGAATAATCACATATACATGCCCACAATATTACACATAAAATACTAAAAATGCTATTGAATAAATGTCTACTAGTGCAAGAATAAATCTATACACTTTTGATGATAATTATAATACTTTGTCACATATATATAATTGTACGTGGCTATTTATATGCTGCACTATTGACCTTCACTCTTCTTTACAAGTCTTCACTTTGTTATTCTACGGACATGTGCACACTTAAATATTAGACACTTGTGCACATTTACACTTAAAAAACTTGTGCAGATATTTACATGACACTTGTGTATTTACTGCACATTATTACATTACATAAAATATTTACTCATAAACTAATCTAAGATACAACCCTATTCTAATATTCACAATAATGTACCAAGGTGGTTTATTGACATGTACCAAATAATGTAATATTCCTCAACACATAGTCTTTCTATCATCCTAAAATTAGAGAAAAGTTCAATGTGGAGTTCATAGAGCATAGCTAGGTTCTCTTCAATAGTCAAAATATATTTACAATAAATATCATGGCTCTTATTTAAAGAAAATTATTCACCTAGGAGCTACCCTAAGACAAAACATTTCCACTCTTAATAAATCTCAATTTAAGAGCATCTTTAGTAAAATGATACTCCATTAAATATTATATTCCTCCAAAATCATCTCTAAGCTACTTAGAAGCCTTCTATCTTGCTTTTGATGTCATCAAATAGAAAATATCATTTTCTAGTTGGTTGTTTTGGATTTTGTGTCTTTGTATATTTTTTAGCCCAATGATGAGTAATTTGCCTTAGGAAGAGAGTAATTCACTACTTCTACAAGATAAAAATTCACTCATGGGCTAACAAATCACATCCTTAGATCAGATTGTACCTTTGGGTATCTCATTGTATATCAAGTATTTTTGAGGCCTTAATTGCTCAAATTCTTGGTTTTTCAAGCCTCTTAATCATTGGGAATTCCAAGGTAGTAGCTAGGCTACTATATTTCTAACAACTTTATGGGACACCAAGTTTGATTATAAAAAGATACTATTTTTGCATATATCCTTGGTTTTTAACCTTGCAAAATTATTATCATCTACATAAAAATTACAAACTTGATTAGATCCCCTCGATCATCATGATAATAACTTGAGAAAAATGTGATATAAGTCATCTTACAATAGTTCTAGGTTGGTTAGCATTTTAGCTTCCATTATAAGATATTCATATGGATTTTTGGAAAGCCATTTTTTTCCCTACTAACCCTTTAAGCTTCTCAATTAGTGACTTTATATTGTTTAGTTGATCTAACGAGGTGTCATTTTATACCATGAGCTTGTTATTCTTGAAGATTTTCTATCATCATTAAGAATTTTCTTTTAGCAAAAAAAAATAGTTGGCAACCTGATATTCATCAAATCTTAGATCTCATTCACCATCTTCAATATTAAAGCTTTCAAGGTGATATGAGTATCTTTCCAGATCAAGAATTACCTTCAATTGTTGGACCAAATTCTTCCTATATTTGCTCTAAGCTATTGTGCCTATTCTACCAGCATAGGGGCTAACTAATTTATGACCTCTTGGTACCTTCCTCTCATATCCTACTTATCCTTTGTTTATTGAATTGCTTTTGTAGTTCAGTCCAAGATGGTGTCTACACAAACAATAAGATTGAATTAGGCCTTTGAATTTGCTACCTTAGTTTTTATATCATACCATGGAGTCTTTATTTGCTTAACATCCAATGTATGCTTTATATTTTCTTCTACCCCTTTATTTAGCTCTTCATTTTCTTTTTTGAGTTGGAAAATTTCTTGATTTTTCTCTTGGGATGCTACTTGTGCTTGTTCTAATTATAACTCCATATTCCTATTTTCTTATTCAAGATTCCATATGATTTAGCTTTGTTCTTGAAAAAAATATGTCAAGAGGTCTTCTAGCTACTTTCTTTATTTTTTCCTTTTTACAAGTTTACATTTTATTTTTTTGGCCTATTTTTGTAGTTTAGGTTTTTTTATAGTGTCCTAGTTCAAGGTCTTTATCTCTTGCTAGAGCTACCACTTATATGTTTTAAGTTGAATTGATAACTATGCATTATCTTATGCTTACTTCTTATGGGCTTCATCCTCTGCCACTACTTTTACAAACTTCATTCCTCTTACAAGTTGCAAATGACCTACCAATCATCACATATCATATGGATTGGTTTTGGATGAATCTAACTTGAAAATTTTGGTGATAGTTAGCTAAGGTCTTGAAAATATTAGTAGGGTCCTTCCTTACTACTTACATAATGGTGATCTTCTTTTCACCCTCAACCAAATGAGATTACATGACCATTGACACCTTGGGATTTTACTTCATCTATATAAATTCATCATTGATATTTATTTTGTCCTCCATTATAGAATTAATTACATTTTCTATATCAGTTTCTCTTAGGGCATCAATAACATTTAAAATGAATGATTGGCTAGATTCTATAATTGTTATTCTTGGGTGGTGTGGACTGACTCTACTAGTAAAGTGTACACTAGCAATGTCATTGTCATTTCAAGGAACCTTTGTGTTGAGATGCTAGGTAATGAAGGTGGATGAGAGGACACACTAGGAAGAGTTAATTTAGTGGAGATGATAGCAAATTATTATGCAATTACTAACAATTGGGTAAATTTTTATGTTAGTGTGGTGGATAAGGATAATACAAATAGATATGAGGGAATATTAATGGAGTATGATACTAATGGTTGTGTGGTAGTGATATCAATACAGGATGAGGATGATAGGAGAAGTTATGGTAATGGTGGCTTAGAAAAAACTGAAGAAAACATATCTCTAGAAGATTTAATTGATGCACTTACTCAATAGCATGGGAACACAACAAAATAATTGAGGACCTAAGAAATGATAATAGAACAAGTGGATAATATTTTGGAACTGGGATAAGAAGAAGGGGTAGTTGGATATTTATCACAAGGATGAGAGGAGGGATGAAGAGTAGAGGTAAATAAAACCTCTAAATTCATAGCCTTCATTTCTATGGATCCATATTGAGGGATTTATCCTTCTAATATTGGTGCAAACTCACCTAGAGTCATATCTATGTCTATAACCAATTTCTACAGCATTGAATCCTTTGGATCTATTTTATTTTTTATCTAACACTCTTTAACTATGTATTTACCATATTACTAATAAGTGTTAATGCCAATGGAATATCATACAAAGTTATATATAGTCTAGGTAGAGATTCAACATCTAGCCTTGGTCTCTTGGTCAAATTCGTGTGCCTATAGATACTATATACTAGAGAATTGAATGTTGAATGACCCTTTATGAATGTAATTTTTTTAAAGTATATGTATCGTATCACATCTTTTTCCATGCCAATATTTTTATTATTAAAAATCCATGTTCTTATAGGATCCTCATTGTCTAATGGTTAATCTTAATTACTGGGTCAAATCCATTCTTTTTCTTCATGCTTATGTAGAAGGAATACTAGGGATGCTCATACCACTAATGGATCTTATACTCATACCCATGTGGTGCCTTTAGCTTAGCCAATGAAACATATTTATTTAGATTTACCTCCTTCATGACCTTATACCCCTTTTAAAGTGCATAAAAGGTGGTTAGGTCCCTAATTTTCCAATTCTTCCTTACGAAGCTTCTTTGGTCATAGGACCAAAGATCCTTGAGAATTTTCAACCCAAAACTTACCATTATTTGATTAATATATGGAATAAATCACCTCATATTAGTTATGACATCCATTATATACTTATTTGATTCATAGAATATGATCACCTTCTACCCTTTGAAATATCTCAGGTCCACATGGTCCAACTACCACACATGCTCAAGATCAAATAAGTAACATTAAAAAATTGATGATAATTAATATGACATCCTAGATAACCTAAAAGGCCTTATAAATATCTTATGATTCCCGAGGTAGAAATACCCATTGGGTAGTCTTTCTAATTTAAACAAACCTTTACGCTCTTCTAATAACCTAGATATATTTTCTTCCATGCCCTTCATTATGGGATGGCACACTGTGTAGGGTACATCCATATAGTTACAAATAAACAATGGTTTTATTGTCTAGACCTATTTTTTTTAACCATAACTTTAGGAATCATTTTTTTTGGCTTGTGATAAGTTATACTAGGTATGATGTGTAGTTTAAATTTCCAGTTTGCTTAAACATTTTAAGTTACTAGTTCATTTGGTCCATAATCTACATTGCATAATCAATCATATAAGAGAACCCTGGATAACATTCCACCCCATGCAATAGCATAACTTTTTCTTCATGCACTAGTTCATATTTCATCTCTCCTAGTACTATTGATATCCTAAATAATTTTTTTGGACATCATTCTTGAATTGGTTTATCTTCAATAGTAGCCTCAAATCCTAGGCTTACCTAGGGTACTTCAACTACACGGCCAATAAATGTTTTAGATGTCAATTAAAAATTATTGTAGTAAAATCTACCCTTCAAAGTATCCCCATTTATTTTATGTCTTTGTTCAAAATGCCTAAGAAAAATTGGAAAAGAATTGAATAAATTCAAAGGAATTTTTTATGGACTGGAATGGAAGAAAAGAAAATAATTGCTCCTGTTGCTTGGGACAATGTATGTACAATAAAATAATCTAGATGACTTGGTTGTAGGAAAATAAAACTCATGAATAAATCTCTCATGGGTAAACAAGGTTGGAAAATAGTTATAGATGAGGATGTTGGATGGTTTAAAAATATTAAAACCAAAATATATAGGATTGAAAACAAATTTTTGGAAGATGAAAATATTGTGAAAGGGTCATTTTTTTGGAATAGTCTTCAAAAAATAATACATCTTCTTCAAAAAGTCTTGATATGAAAAATTAGAAATGCCAATTTCTAGAAAGATAGTTGGTTAAAGAATATTCCTTTGTATGATGATGCTGATTTCAAAGACCTAGAATAAAATATTTCTCAATAGTATGGTCAATGAAATAGTATGGTCAATGGGTTCACAATTATATAACTGAAGGTCCTAATGGAAATATGTGGAAACAAGTTCACTTGGATAATGTGGATGATAGGAAGAGACAAGTGATCAATAAACTAAATAGAATGTTACAAGTTTACTTCTTGAATCATGATAGATATGGTGACTCTCCAGTATAGAATTATAGGAAGGATGGAAAGTACTCAGTAAAAACATGCTAAATCCTAGAAAACCATGATGACGGATGGATTCCTATGAACAAGGTCTGGATAAAACACCTAATCCCCAAAGTAGCTTTCTTATTTTGACTGGTGGTTAAAAATAAAATCCTTATTATGGATAACTTAATGAAGAGGGGTATAGTTGTAATATTACTACAATGGTAAGAGCTTTAGCTTCTCTTTGAGAGGTTCAATATTCAAACCCCACTTAGTATAAGGGGACCATGACCCCTCAAAATATGTGTAAACTTGTAAAATCAAGTGGCATTAACTCAACCGATTATATTCCTCAACATTTCAAGGAGGAGACCTAGGTTAGAATCTTGCCAGATGATATATGGATAATATACAAACTTTATTGTAATACCACTATGTGGTGATGATGTAAAATGGATGGGGACCATTTCAATCGCATATAACCCATTAAAAAAAACTTAATGAAGAGGGGCTTCTTTATACCAAATAGGTGTCCATTATGTGAAAATGCTTGGGAAGATGTTAGGCATTTATTCTTAGATTGCTTCTTCTATTATGAAGTTCTCACTTATTTGATTGAAAAGTTTAGCACGACTTGGGTATTTCAAAATTCAATTGTGGATTTATGTTTAAGTTAGAAATCACCTTTTAGAAGTAAGAGATTATGCACCCTTTGGAATTTATATTTACCACACTTCATTTGAGGTATTTGGGAATAAAGAAATCAAATAATTTTTAAGGGAGAGAAGAAATATGTTTTATCTACTATCGGTAGGATATACAATGCAGTAAAGAAAAATGTTATGGCTATAGATTCTAGTGATACATTGGAAGTGACAGAGGAAAAATATATAATGATCAAATGGAGGCTACAATCATGTCCTAATCAAAGGAATAATTCCACCAAGAATAGTAGATTTCAAACTAAGTGGAAACCACCTCCAAAGGAATGGTTGAAATAAAATTTCAATGATGCTTCTAAAGGGAATCCAAGAAGTGGAGGAGTAGGTGGTGTTACCTGAGACGAAAATAGAAAGGTAATTAGATTTTATGCTGAAAATATTGAATTTCAATCCAACCACTTTGTGGAGACTAGAGCTCTTTTCTTAGGGATTAGATTAGTTGATAATTTGGGAGCAAGAAATTTGGTTATTGAAGGGGACTCCTTAAATATTATCAATTTAATCAAAGGGAACCAAAACTCACATTGGGAGATAGATGATATGATAAAGGTATTAAGAATACTTATTATGAAACTAGAAAATGTTCAAATAATTTATATACCTTAAAGGTAATGTAGCAGCACATTGGGAAACTAATTTTGGAATAAAGGCAAAATGATATGTTATGATGGAAAATATTTTTTTCTAATAACTAATCATTATCACCAATAAAGAAACTATACGCACTAAATAATAAGTTCATATTTAGAGGTGCAATGACTACGGTCTCAATTATAGGATAATGTTATGTGGTAGGGTTTCTGTTGAAGGATGTTGAGGATATTATTGTACCTTAGGTTTAATAAAAATCCTAAGTTATTATTATTATTTCTTATTTCTTGCATTGTAATATGTGAGGCATAGTATACCCACATTGGATATGTGTTTTTTATTTGTTAGGATGCATAGTTAGACTATTAGAGATGTGTTTTATCTTCTAGCAATTAGTTGGTTGTTAGCATCCATGTTTAGCAGGTTGTTATCCCTGCATATATTTCAATTATAGTTGGTTGGCCTTGCAAGGAAAATTGTTACAACCACTGCAACCTATGTGATTATTTGTATGCATTATATATTATATTACCAATAATGAATAATTAGCTTCATGTTTTAGAACTTCCATATCAGTGGTAATCAGATCCAAAGGATAGGTTGTGCAAGAAGGAAGGCAAAATATCAACTTCATTGCTAGGTGACTAGTTTTTTTTAGTAGCTAGTGCACTAGATCCTAGGTAGGTGTTGCGAGAAATTGTCTTGAATTTAGTCGTAACATCCATTTTTGTGAACTCTTGAGGGGTAGAGGGTGAAAATTACCCTTGCACCAAATACCCCTTATAGAAGATCAGAGGGTAACCGAACTTACCCCAAGGAAGGTAAGAAAATTTTATCTGCTTTGAAGATCAAAGAGAAGACATATTTGAGGAGTAGTTGCACAGATTTATGGTCAATTTATGGTCAGGAGGAGGTTTTGATATTACTTGCTGAAGGGTGCATAGTTAGAATATTGGTGCACAAATTTTGGAGATAAAAATATTTTGAAGGGTCTCAAAAAGGGTTAGAGAAAAAAAAATAATCTTTCCCTCATTATTTTACTTTTCCTTTGACCCCTACCTTTTATTTTTTCTAGTTGATCATTTTTTTGATTGACCACCACACCGACATGCCTTCCTAATGATCGGTAAGGTTTTGGGCAACTCCCACCCTTACCTCATATTCCCTCCACCACCCCTCCTATTCCCCTTATTACTCTATCCTATACCCCTCTCCTTTTTCCTTTTGCATTGCACTACCCTTATCCCTTTGTGCACCGATGGTTGCAGCATACCCATAGCCGACCACAACCAATCATACCCAATCACCTCATATACCTCTATGGCCAGACCACAGTCAAATGATGACCAAAAACCCTCATATTTAGTGGTAACCTATTTATGTAGTGCTTCGATGCAAGTATTTTAGACTCAAGCAGGATCACAGGCATAAAAGAGATCACGATTGAAAATATATTACAAGCAAACAAAAAAATTACAGGGCATGTGAACGAAAAATTGAAATAAATCCTAAGGTTTTCAAAATGACCAATTGAATAATGATATTTTAAACCCTAAAATATTTCCAATCTACAATCGACATGTGGTAGGTTGATAGGTGTTTGAGAATCCTGGAAATAACCACTTACAAATGGACACATGGTAGTTCAAAAGACATTGATGTTTTGGCACGAGTTGATGAATCCAACACTTCTCTAGTGTGGATTTAAAATTTTTTGATGCCTCTTCTATGAATCTAGAAAATTCCATTGATACTAATGAGATTTCATCTATTTTTCGATAGTCGTAGTATTTTCTAGGCAGTTTCTAATTTATTTCTAGTAGCAATTCATGTTAATGATAAAAATTGATGTCCCTATTGAAATATTAAAGTCTTCTATGAATTATCATTGTTTTAGCACCTTCTTGAAGCCTCGACGGCTTCTCATCATAGTTTATCCTTGGTTCTGACGTGGTTTCAGGTTTCAATTCATGTTTTCAGCAATTAAAATCAACTTCCAACAAAATTTTGCGTTAACAGTGTCATTCCGATGGTTTATGATATTTCGATAACTTTCCCACAATCCCGACTAGTTTTTTGATAGGATTTGGTATTTCCTAGAAACATTTTGATGGCATCATCAACTCCAGCAGGAAAATGTGGGAAGCGGTATTTTTTTTAATAAATTTAGGACTTTTAGTCCCACATGCACTGTGCTATAGGCTACACGTATTTTATAAGCACCAATGCACATATTATAAAGTTACCACCTCTCGATGGTCACCCTAGGCTGTGATCTCATGGGCAGTTGCATTGGTTGGTGGTGCATGGTTTTCGAGGAGCCATTGTGATGTTGGTGTACTATGTAGTGAAAATTTGTAGGTTCAAGTAGTTTTGACATATTCCATTCAAAATTCGTTTAACCTTTGGAATATATAGAGAATGATGTACTATGTTAAAAACTCAATATGTTCTACTTAATCATTAAATATTTCACTTTCACAAATCTGGTTTCTAATGTTTGCACATTCACTTTCAATGTAACTCAAATACAATGCTCAAGAATTTCACTCAATCATTCAATCAATGAAACACAACTTGCTCATAAACCCTAAACAAGTGTTTTCAAACTTCTTCAAACAAAAAGCACAACATGGGTCTCAAACCCTAAATCAAATATTTCTCAATATCTATCTAAAATCAAATCATCCATCAACAAGATGCACTTTAACTTGCTCACACATTTCCAACAATAATCATCAATCCTTTTCACTCCACCTTATATTTCATACATTCATTTCAAACACTCTAAAAAAAATATAGTGTACCCATACCTTTTTTCTTTGATGGAGATATGTCTTCAAAACCTGTTTTACTTGCAACAAAACCTTCTTGCCAATTCTAGGTTAGATAGTAAAAATCTATCTCAAAATCTCCACACAAATATTCGCCTCAAAATTTTTTTTACTATTCAATATTTACAATAAAATATCAAGTCACAAGTACATCTTATTATCTCCAATACTCTCAAAATAATATTCAACACATAGAAATAAAGTTCCTTTGTTAACACCTTATAATATCCAATCTTCTCAAAATAATATTCAATACATAAAAATGAAGTTCCTTTGTTAACACCTTATAATATCCAATCTTATCAAAATAATATTCAATACATAAAAATGAAGTTCCTTTGTTAACACCTTATAATATCCAATCTTCTCAAAATAATATTCAATACATAAAAATGAAGTACCTTTGTTAACACCTTATAATCTCCAATCCTTAAATTTCTAAGCATAAAATATTATTTCAACAACCCTTATGACTTCCTAAACTTTTTTGATGTAAAAAAGCATTATATTAAATAATTAACAAAACACACTTTTACAAAAAAAAAAAAAGGAGGTGGATAAACATGTCGCGTGGCTAACACCATCAGCAAAAAATACCTATCAAAATAGATTGGGAAAAATCTACAATTTACATAACTGACGGACATAATAGACTGATAATAGTTTACTGATGAATAAAATAAACTGATAATAGTTTACATAACTAATGGATAAAAGAAACTGATAACCTTCAACCACCCCTGATTCCCACCTAGAGAAATTGAAAAACATAACCATAAAATCCCTCCCCTATATAGAAGTGTCAGGAACATAAACACAACCATAAAATAATGAAGTCACCCCAAGCATCAAGTTGAGGAGTTGGGGGAGAGATGAATAGTCACATAGCCATGACCATCTCTATAAGCACCTTGAGCTGGGATACGAGTGCAGTTTAAGAGTGAGTGACACTACTGTGTGGACCTAGATCTACTACAAGTATTATCTTGAATTAATGAGCATGATGCGTTCCCCCACTATTTAATAAGCTCTTGAAGATGAGTGAGCTTCATGGCCACCTTATCGGCCTAAACTGTAATATTAAAATACACAGAAGAAATAATATTAGACTTATCAAAAGCAAAGATGTGCAAAGAAGAAGTACACTTACCAAAGACACAATCATTTCTAGCTCTCCATAAATTGAACATGGCCGCCATACAAAACAAGTGCCACACTTAAAAAAAAATAGCCGGTAATGGTAGGGGATCTCCCAAAATGATATGCTTCCACTCAAACATGGAAAAGGAATAGGCTCTAAAAAAAGAAAAAAGCCACTCCCAAAGGGAATGAGCACGAGCAAAAACCCAAAAAATATGGATAAAATATTTAGATTGAAGACATAAATAGCAAGAAGGGTTGGGGATGCCTAAATGTTGTAGACGCTCCCCAACAGGAAGCCCTTGGTGCAAAATAATCCAAGAAAAACAAAAAAAATTGGGCTCCAAGAAAGGAGCCCAAGCTGTCTAGAACCTACGCAACCAAATAGGTTGAGGAGAGGAGACCTTCCATCGTTGATTGAGATTCTCAATCATAGGGAGGCAAGGAGAGAGCCATTCATACCCCAATAGAACCTTATAATTCCATAATGGATTATCCAGATACCACTTCTAGTCCTTCCACTAAGGTCGTTGATACAACACAAAAATCTTGTGTAACATGGAGTCAAGAAGAGCAACCTTGATAGTCTCAAATGTATATTTGTCAGAGTGATTAAGTCTAAATGTAGATATAAAATAATACCAAGGGAGCCAATCCCTGGTAGGATGAGAAAAGAAATCAGTGATGCATCTCACACCTTTGTGAAAGAATCTCAGCGCATGAACCTAGGAAACCCACACAAGTGGGAAACCCTGGTAGCTGATAATAGGTGACCACCAAACATTCATTTGGTTGATGGAGAGACCATGCCAAAAGATCTATTCATTCCATCTAATCCAAGGTTTAACACTCTCCTAAGCTTCCCAAATTATCCTAATGATGAAGGATCCTGACACTTTGATAGACATAGGGGCAACAAGGAGGGAAGAGAACCCCATGCCCTTCCAAATCTTACGCCCAAAAGGATAACCTTAAATAATATAGTGTCGGATGAGAATATTCTAGGCCTCATTACTTGTGAGGGCTCTAATGACCCACTTAACATAAAGGGCCCAACCTTGACGTTGGGTATTAATAATACCAAGTCCACCATGGCTTTTGGGAAGACAACAATACTCCTAGGAAACATGATGGAATCCTAAAGAATTATTGAAGGAGGACCATAAGAAGTCTCGCATAATCTTATCAAGCTTCTTATAAGAATTTTTGTATGGGACCCAACATGAAGAATAATAAACATGGGTGGCTTCAAGGACTTTAGTGCAAATTTGAAATTTACCAGCAAGGGAGAGATTCTTAGTGGACTAGTAGGTAAGTTTATGTTCCACCCTATTAACAACATACTTCCATAACTCTGGCAATGACCCGTTAAAGGCAAAAGGAATTTCTAAAAAAAGAAAAACTTCCCCCTCTTGGATTATCTTCCATTGATATTGATTAAGCCAATGGGGCATTGGGTCGAGAGACTGCCTTTAACATTGGGTATTTCTCTGTTGAATGGAGGATCCATAAGCTAGAAAAAAAGTGTCCAAGCAAGCAAGATCTTGTTGAATGACACCTTCTTCCTCAATAAGAGTGAGGAAAGAGTCATCAGCAAAATGACCATTGATCAACTAAGACTCACCTCCAGGAAGAGAAATTTCTCGAATAGAACTCTGAGCAACGTGATGAGCTAGTAAATAGCCAAACCCTTCAACATCAAGGACATACAAGGAACGAGCTAAAGGGCAACCTTGTCTAATGTATTGAAAGAGACCAATGGCTAAGGACTTGTGTTTGTTAATGGACAAAACAACTCTTCGAGAATTAGATCAAATCAATCATTGTTTCCTTTGGAGTGGTACTAAGGAGAAAATAAAATGGGCCTTGGTTGAATGTGATACTTTATGTCTTCCTAAGAGTGAAGGGGGGTTAGGATTCTAGTCTTCTATTAATAACAACAAAGCTTTAGCTGCTAAATTATATTGGAGGATGTTGCATAACCCCAATGCTCTTTGGGCCAATAATATCCGTGCTAAATATGCTGAGAACAAAATTCCTGAAGACCTTGTTCGCTATCAAATTCCTACCAAAGGTTATCCTGTTTTAGTAGTTATTAAGACTGGTGAGGATTTGATAAAGAATAAATTATTTTGGATCATTCATAATGGTCAACAAGAAAATTTTTGGACAGATTCTTGGGATGGTCACAAGCCTTTGATAACTCAATTTCCCAATTGGATGCCTTTGATGGAGGAGCTTCATTGAGCTAATTGGATAAAGGTGGCTAATTACTATCGGTACCATACTAGTAATTCAAAGGTTGGTAGATATTGGATCCCTATTGAGGACTGGCCTATTCAAATCCCAAAAATGCAAAGACAAGATATCCAAGGCATCCTTCATATGAGATCCCTCTCTTGGTCCCATGAAAAAGATTGTTTTGGATGGAACAACACTACTAAGGGTGAGTATTCAGTTGCTCAAGGTTATTTGAACTTATGCCATAATAATCCCAACCATTCTTCTGACATATTTTCTTGATTGTGGGCTCAAAATATCTGGCCTAAGGTGAGGTTCTTTAATTGGCTTTTATTGCATCGTAGGGTGCTTAATGGTGAGCAACTTATAAAGAGTGATTTTCATGGCCCTTTTAGATGTGAAATGTGTGAAGAGAATGTAGAAAATCTCAACAATATTTTTATTGAGTGTACTTTAGCCTCTGAGCTATGGAGGAGAATGGCCACTTTACTTGGCTTACAGTGGTTCAATTTTTTTACTTTTGATCAGCTTTGGAGGGATTGGCCTAATCAAGAGGGTGTTGATAATTTTATTATGCAATTAGTTTGGATGGGTTCTACCATTCTTCTTTGGAATATTTGGAATGAAAGGAACAACCAAAATTTTAATCAAGATAGGAAGGATATTCACTATATTTGGCAAAAGACCATATCCAACTTAGTTGAATCAGTCCATCAACTCCTTAATCATGCCCAAAACTCCCATCAAATATGGGATCAAGTGATGCAAATATTGAAGATTAGATCTTATAAGGGCAACCAACTTAAATGGAATCTGAGTATTAGCAAGATGGATAGGACTAGAAATTGGCAACCTCCTCCTAAGGATTTTGGAAAAGTCAATACTGATGGAGCATCTAGAGGGAACCCTGGAAAAGCCAGTGTGGGAGGAATTGGTAGAATTTCAGATGGCTCCCTGGTTTTTACTTTTGCTAAGAATTTGGGTATTCTTTCCAATAACCTTGTTGAGGGGTATGGTATCCTTAGAGGCCTTCAGGAGGCTACTAAGGTTGGATGGGAAAAGGTGTTAGTTGAGTGTGACTCTCCACTTATGATTAATATCTTGAAGACTTCTTCTAAGAATCATAAGATGTATTGGAGAATAAAAAGAATTATTGAGAAGATTCAATTAATCCAGATGGGATTTTTGAAATTTGATTACAATCATGTGGTTAGAGATCAAAACAAGAGTGCTGATGCTTTAGCTAATTGGGCTTTGGACAAAGGTGATCTTACTTGTTATGGTCACCCTCCTAGATGGTGGGATTCTCAAATTAGGGAAGCTCTTCTTTCTATCATTTCTTTGGATGGCTCCAGTTATGAAGGTACCTAGTTTCTTCTTGCTTTTTTTTGCTTCTCTTTGGTTCATTCGGCTTTTTTTAGTTCCCTAGCTCATTCTATTATTTATTTTGTTTCCTCTGTTGATTCTTGCCTTAATAGTCTTCTAGTCTAGATAGGTCATTGTTATGTTCATTTTTTTTTTCTTTTTTATTTTTTGTTTTTTTTTGTTTAGTTTTTTAATGTGGGTGGGTTCTTTTGTTTTATTTTGTTTTTGTGTTCTTTGTGTTCTTTTTTGTTGTTCTTGTGTTTTTGTTGTTTTGTGTTTTTTTTTAATGTTTTTTGTTATTGTTCTTGTGTTTTTTTGTTCTTGTTCTTGGGTTTCTCTTTGTTTGTGTTAATTCATGTTTTTATGTGTGAGTGTTTTCTATGTTTTTTTTTTTTGTTTATTATCTGTTGTTGGTTGTTTTTTATTTTTATTTTTATTTTATTTTTTAGGTTTTGGTTGTGTTTTTTTTTTCATGTTTTTTTTTGGGTTATGTCTTTGTAGTGTTATGTTGTTTTTATCTTGTTTGTGTTTTTTTATGTGGTTCTTGTGTTTTTTCTATGTGGTTTGTGTTGTGGTTTATTTTATCTTATTGTGCGTGTTTGGTTGTGCTTTTGTTTTTGACACACTCAAGGAGCATGTTTTTTATTTTATTTTATTATTTTTGTTGTTATTTACTTATTTATTTACCTTTTTTTTTAAATTGGTTTTATGTGTTTGTTTGCTCCTTGAGTATGTCAAAGGTGGTAGGCCAGGTCCGATTCTTGGGTGTTTTTTCCAGAATGGATACCCCTGCCTCTTTGGGTCTTAACTGAAAGTGGCATCCCTTTTGGGATGTTTTCCACACAAAAAAAATGGACAAAACAACTGAAGCCTTAACAAACAACATTTCCATAGAACCAATGAAGCAAGGCCCAAAACCAAGAGCTTTAAATATGGCTAGAATGAAGGACCATTCAATCCTATCATAATCTTTCTCAAAGTCAATTTTGATGAACATAGATTGTTGGTTAGAATTATGAGCCCAATCCATACCTTCACAAACAACAATAATATTGTCAAGGATGTATCTACCTTGAATGAATCCAGTTTGCTCTAGGTGAACGATAATAGGAAGGATATGGCGAATGCATAAAGCTAGGGCTTTGGCAATGATCTTATAAGAGATATTATGGAGAGTAATAGGTCTCCAATTTGTGATTATTTAAGGATCACCAACCTTGGGGATAAATTTAATAATCCCTTGATTACTATTAGGGCCCAAAGAACCCTTAGAGAAGTCTTCCTGATAGACTTTGAGAAGATCAGGCCCTACAATGTCTCATGTCCCAAAGGGATTTGTAGAATTCACAAGGGAAGCCATCAAGACTAGGGGATTTATAATTGGCCATATGAGAAAGAGCTTCCTCCAGATCCTTCAAAGATAGGTCCTTATCACATGCAACTCTTTGAGACTCAGAAAGTCATTCTAGAACTACAAAAAGATAGGATTTAAGGACCTCATCATGCTATGGGGAGCGATCCTGAGTCGCAAATACATACTAGTAATTCTCTTCAAAAGTAGAGAGAATAATAGGAAGATTAGAAATATGCTCTCTGTTAATTTTAAGGGCTTTAATACACAAAAATTGATTACAAGGATGCAAACGTTGAAAGAACTCCTTGGTAATCGTATCTCCAAATTTGAGCCAGTGCAACCTCACCTTGATTTGAGATCCTTTGGCATCATAGTGCTCTACTAGAAGAAGCTAGTGTTTAACCATAACAAGGTGTCTCTGAATCTCCTCATTGAAAGGATTAGACTGAAGTTGAGAAGAGGTCACTTCCAACTCTCGCTTAAGAGTAGCATTGGAGCAATGATGAAACTTAGTAATATTACACCCAAGAGAGCGTAGAAATTGGGCAGTGCACAAGATAGAAACATTCCTCCAATCAATCCATCCAGAGGTCCCTTTCGATCTAGGGATAAGATTCCAAATTCTGATAACATAGGTCCTCAATATGGAGTGGTGAAAAATGGAGGTATTAAGGTAAAATTACGAATAAGAAATAGGAGGGAGAGTAGAAGAAATCAATATGGAAAAGGAAATGGGGGAATGGTCAGAAAAGTAGAGCTCAGGATGGATAGAGATAAAGGGAGAATAATATGAGGGCCGCTCAAAGGAGAAAATATTAGAATCTGAGAGCATGGATCTATCCAATCTTTTCAAAACATGATTCTCACATTGTTGATTGTTATACCATGTGAACCAAGCACTAGCCGGGAATGAAGAGGGTAAAAAGTACCTATTGGGATTAGAAAGCCCCAAATTTTCTTTCATGAAAAACCATGCTTCTCTTTCCCTTGTAGCCCACATCATGGGAAGAAGACCCACTTTATCATGTGGGAATTCAATCATATTAAAGTCACCACAAAGAAACCAAACAACAGGAGGAAGAGAGAGTGTGGCCCATTGCCACAACACACAATAATCATTGGCATCGTTAGGAGCATAGATGTTGAGCACATCAAGAATATGGCCATCAATATCCATCACAACCCAAACAACATGATTAGAAGGGTCACAACCCCAAGAGATCATTTTAGAATGATAAGATTTTGAAAGACAAATTACTGCCCCTCATTTACCCATCTCATGCAAAGTATGAAAGGTGTGGCCTCAAGGCCAAAGAAAGGAGAAAGTACTTGAAAACATAAAATTAGTGACTTTGACTTCCTAAAGATAAATGATATCAATATTACCATTTTTACCTTGAAGTCATCTGGACCGTGACGTACTATGTACTTGCACATAGGATTTGTCAAACCCTTGATATTCTAAGATAAGCACTTCATGAGACACGATCGAGGAGCATATTTCCTTTGATGACATCAGAGTCCTCAAAATATGCTAAGGATTCAAAGGTATTTGTGAGAAACCTATTATGGTTTTCATAAAAAAATCTGTTTGTAATCACTTCTCCAAAGGGATGCTTGAGGTATCCCTAATTGGACTATGAGAGCAACGAGGGTTTCATGAGGGAACTTCACTAGGTAGAGTAGGTGGAGAAACCTAGGATTCACTTGAGGGAATAAGAACTGACATAGCTAATCGCTTAGATGACTGGGAGGTTTGAATAATTGAGGATTTTTTTTGTTATTACCAGAAGAGGTACCTATGGGAAGAGAAACAAAATTTCCTTCTATAGAGGTTGCATGAGAAACCCTAGACTGAGAGCTCAGTTGAGACTTATTTTTACTAGCTCCCATAGAAGTTTGTGGTTGATTTCCTTTGTTGTTTTTCTTGGTGATAGAAGTCCATTCCTCCCCTTCATTAGTGGGAGGGTATATTTATTTGTGTTTGAAGGTGTCTCTACTAAAGCCAAATTTTTGAATCGACTCTCCATAAGAGGGCAATCTTTTATCTTATGGGAAATAGACTGACATCAATAACAAGTATTGGGGATATTGATATAAACCACTAGTTGTTGAAAATATATCTCCCCAACCTAAATATTAATAGAATACTTAATATCCTTTGATAGATCAATTTCAATGCAAACGCGTTTTTATGGCCGCACAACATAGAATTTTTGTGGCTCCATGCACATAAAATTGCCAATGGGTGTGACAAGCTATGGCAAGAATGACCAAAGGGGCAAAGGGAGACTTGGGAATTCCACCCAAACATGAACACATAAGGAAAAATCTACATGAACTATAAAATTATGATGCCAGGGATAAAGAATTAAAAGGGTATTTATAATATACCAAGGCCCTTTGCTCATAACAATAATGACATGTTGTGGATCAACAAACTAAAAATGAAAAAAACCTTTAGTAAGGTTTTGAATATGATCAACTTTTATGCCATATGGCTTCCAGACTTGTTGAATCCATTTCCATATTAGTGAGTCACTGGGAATCCTCCCTAGAAAATACCCTACTAGGGTGTGACTTTAAAACTAGTTGCAGGCCTTATCAACATCTGAAATGGGTAAGGTTATGTCCGACACTGAGAAAATACCTTCAGGATAAACTTTTTGGGTCATTTTACTAGTGCCATGGCTCTCAATAGCTACAACTTCACTAACCAGTGAAATATCGGCCTGAGAGGCAGCCATTGAAAGGGATGGAACCCGCTGCCCTAGGTAGAGTAGTAACTAAGAATGACACAATGTGTGCAAATCTCAGAAGGGCACAAATGGTATGACGGTCTATGGAAGAAAAAACAGACAACAACAACATGTGATTGAAACCATAGAAGAGCCTCTTTGAAACCCTTGACTTCCTAAAATTATAACAAATACCCTTTAATTTTCATGTAGCCTCAAACACTTTCCCGCATTCCAAACTTTGGTAAAATTAAATTAAAAATTGCATACCTTAATTTTGGTCCACGTCACTAAAAATATTTATGCACGTCTTTGATGACCAGTGCTTAGCAACCAGTTCCCAAAATCGAACCTATTACCTAAGCCACCATAACACCTTAATCCAAGGCTATGCTTCCCTTTGGGCTACACGCCCACATGTGAATGAAGGGACCTCCATGCCTATACAATATCTTTTGCTCATGAATTTTGACGAAGATAAAAATCCTCTCCTCCTTTGCCAAAATAAATTGCGTGGGATTCAAAACCATGACTTGCTCCTTACAAGCACCTTAGCCACTCCTTCGACTACCATATGCGCTACTCAGTGCTATGGGATAATCCTGTTGTTCTACACAAATATCAATACAAGTCTTCCTTATTTATCAAAATAATTTACAAGCTTCTTCTTCCTTCGTGAAAATGCAACGCTTGATTTACTATTACTTGGGCATTCGAATATTGCATTGGTGTTAGACTTAGGAAATAAAATTATTTCCTATTAATACTCTTCCTTTGCATTTGAAGCACATCGGCCCTTTAAAATTTCAAATTCGAAATAAAACTTTAAAATTGGCACCATTAATTATTTAAATTAAAATTTTAACCTTAGGTTAAAATATTTTAATTTAAATAAATTAAATTAAAACCTTTTGTCAACCTTTCCAAACTGCTCAATGGGTCTTTTCGGGGATATATATTTTTTAATGATTCCTTGGAAATTGTTATTTCTCGCCTCTTTATTTTTTACAAATATTATAATATTATTATTTCTTTTAAAACTTGCTTCCCTTTTCTTAGGTATTCTAACTTTTAGGTCTCTATAGGCATATAATATTTAAAATAAATATTATACCCTTTTCTACTTTTAACAACTTCCTTATTTTTTGGACAATCAACCTTTTGACATTAATGACGAAAAAACTGGACATCAAACCTCTTGACATCAATGACAACAAAACTTGCTCATATTCCCAAAAATCTCCCTCTTTATCATTGATGACAACCCTTTTTTATTTAAACATTCCTTTTACCTTTTTCAGTTTTGCTCCCCCTGAGAAACTGCTCCCCCTAACTGAATGCTCTCACCCTGACTCAAATCTCTCCCCTTTGACATCAATGGCAAAGGGACTTCTTTGGGACTAAATATAAGAATTTTTTCTTAGACCCCTCTCCACCTCCTCTCCTTGAGGTGGTTAATTTTGGGATGGGAGTATCTCTACTCCCAACATACAATGCTATTTTTCTTTGTCACCTTCTTCCTCAACTGATCCTTCTGATTCTTTTGAGTATCCTTGTTCCTGCTTGTCTCTGGAAATTTTGTTCTACACCGCTTAGCCATATGCCCAACATTATTGCACTTGTAACACTTAATATTGTGGTTCCTTGAAGGTACAAATATCTTGAAGTTCCTCCTAGTGAAGCCATATTCATTTCTATCATGAACCCTGCAATGAACTGATTTATGACCAAACTTATTACAAGAGTAACAATACCCTTGAAAGAGATACCCATTTCAGAAATTTCTCTTGTTGAAACCATATTCCTTCTTTTCATGTGTCCTGCACTGCATAGCCTTGTGAACAAACCTGTGACATGAGAAGCAACGTCCTTTGAAGAAATATTTCCTTTGACCAATTGGTCTCTTAGTCCTTTCTTCTTTGTGATGTTCTCTATTCCTCATTTTTGCATTGTTTCCTTCCTTGGTAAACCTTATATTTTTCAACTTATCCTCATAAGTCTCACGTTCTCCTTCACTCTCTTCTTCTGAAGCTTCTTCTTCTTTGGAGCTTGATATTGACTCCTCTCCTTATTCTCTTTGTTCCTCTTCAAAACCAAGTCATGTCCTCATGAATGGAGATATCTGTGATTTGATAATATCATCCAAATATTTTGAGATTTTCTTGAACTGATATATATTATTATTAAAATTTTCAAGTCATTTCCTTAGAATATCAACTTCAAGTTTTAGTCTTTCACATTCTTGCTATTTTATCTTTAACTGTTCAATCATGTCTTCTTCAACTCCTTTTTTATTTTCAATTTTAACTCTCAAGTCATTGAGATCTTGTATAAGCCTTGCTTTTATTTTCTCATCTTCTTGAACTTGATCCTTCAATCTTGAATTATGCTTCCTAAAACTTTTTAATTCATTAAGAGCAACAACAATTTCTGCTTCTATATCAACTGTACTTTAATTCTCTACTTTTTCCTCTAGATACTCAAGGGCATCTCCATATTCTTATTCACTGTCACTAAACCAATTCCTTGTACAATGATCTTCTAGATGAACAAAGTTACCACACCTAAAATATTTGAGTATTTTTGGTTCCCTTTTAACTTCTTTTTCAACATCTTCTTTTTCTATTGCCAGAAATTGAATTTTTTCTTCCTCATTATATGAGGATATTTCATCACTATCACTTGAACTCTTGCCTATATTATATGCATATAAACTCTTCTTATACCTTTGGAAACACTTCTATTCAGGATTGTTTTATCTATACCTATTTTTATTTTGATACTTAGATTTTCTTGCTTCCCTGTTCTTATGATCCTGTTTCTCTTCACCACTGCTAGTTCCGGCTTCTTAATAGTTAGATGCATAGTGACCATATTTACCACAATTGAAACACTTAACTATTTTCATACCTTTGTGCTTTCTTGAGTCCTTGTTCCTTTTGCCATAGTTTACTTCTTCATCACTAGATGACTTATCACTTGAATCTAACTTATTATACTTTGTATTCTTTACTAATTTGAAGGCTACTTATTTCTTGGGGATAGGATCCTTTCCTATTCTCATCTCAAAGGCTATGAGAGTTCCATGCAACTCATCCCTAGTCAAAGTTTTAATATTTCTTGTTTCTTCTATGGCTGAAACCTTTTCACTATACCTCATAGGGAGTGACCTTAAAACCTTTTGATAAACATATAATTTTTCAACTTTAAACCCAAGTCCTTGTATGGAGTTAACAACTTAATCCACATGAAGTCAGTATGTAGAAATATCTTCCTCATCCTTCATATTCAAGTCTTTAAATGTTTTCTTGTGATTTTGCAATTTTACCATCTTGACCTTTTTGTCTCCCTCATATGTTTTCTTCAACTTTTTCCAAATATCTTTTGCTAATGTGCAATGCATAACTTTTACAAACTCTTTTTCACGTAAATCACTTAATATTGCATTCATTGCCTTTGCATTATACATATGTAAGAGCTTACCATATTTATCTATAGGAGGACTAGCTAGAGGTGTATATCCATCCTCAACTATTTTCCACGTCTCAATTCCTTGTACCATCAGGTAAGTCTTCATTCTTACACTCCAAAAAGCATAATTATTCCCATAAAATAATGGTGCCTTATTTATTGAAGATCCACTCTGAGATGCTATCTGTATTCCTGTATACTCTTCCTTCAAGTTGTTAAACTCCTTTGAAGGAACCCACTCTAATACCAATTGAAGAATACAAGCTTATACTGAGAAGGGGGGTGATCAGTATAAGATTAAATTTTAATTTTATTTCCCAATATTATCCAATATAATCAATGGAAATATCAACAATAGTAATCAAAGCAATGTACAAATCATCACACACATTATAGACACCAATTTAACGTGGTTCACCCAATGTGGGCTACTCTACGGAGAAAATATTTCACTAAAATTTTCTCAACAAATATCTTGGGAATCACTTCCCTATTATAATTTTTATGGACCTCTATCCAAAGGAGACATCAATCCCCTAATGCTCTGACTTGTGGATCTTTATCCATAGGATAACTCTTTCTCCTTTTCTATGGTTCATGAAATTTTATCCAAGAGACCTCTATCTCCTCCACTAGTTTGTGGATGTCTCTCCACGTAATAACTCTATATTCCCAGCTGGTTCATGGATCACACTCCATAGGAGAACTCTTTCCCCTTGATCTGGTTCATGAAAATCTATCCATAGGAGAACTATTTCTCCTCTGATCTAGCTGGTGATCTTCTAGAAGACTTTTGCTCCCATTGCACTGGCTTGTGGATATCTATCCATAGAATACCTATGTCCTCACTACCCTGGTTAATGGATCTCCATCCCTTAGAGACTATTGTACTCTACACTATCACCTTAAAATATTATTCTCAACTCTGCTCAATCTCTATCTCAAATATGCACTGAACACTATTCTCAGTCTATAACAAATATACTCTAATTCTATCTCAGGTCTAGCACAAATATTCTCTCAAATCTACACCAAACTCTATCCTCAAATCTATCCTCAAGCCTTAACACAAAGCTTAATCAAATCAGTAATCAACTCTGCTCATATCTACCCCAAGACTTAATACAAATCTTTAAAAAATCAAACTTGCTCTTAATTCTATATCAAGTCTTCACCAAGACTTGCTCAAATCTACCTAAAAGTCTTCACCAAGACTTGCCTCAAATCTACCTACAAGTCTTCACCAAGACTTACCTCAAATCTGCCTACAAGTCTTCACCAAGACTTACCTCAAATCTACCTATAATTCTTCACCAAGACTTACCTCAAATATACCTTTAAGTTCTCTCAAGAACTTGCTCAATTTGTTCTCAGGTTTCCACCAAGACTTACCTCAAATTTATCTACAAGTTTTCACCAAGACTTACCTCAAATTTGCCTACAAGTATTCACCAAGACTTACCTCAAATTTTCCTACAAGTCTTCACCAAGACTTACCTCAAATCTACCTTCAATTCCTCTCAAGAACTTGCTCAAACTTCTATCAAGTCTTCACCAAGACTTGCCTCAAATCTGCATTTAAGTTATCTCAAGAATTTTCTCAATCTATTCTCAAGTCTTCACCAAGACTTACCTCAAATCTATATACAATTCTTCACCAAGACTTACCTCAAATCTACCTTTAAGTTCTCTCAGGAACTTGCTCAATATGATCTCAATACAAACTCAAAAAAAATTACAAAACATGATCAATCAATATCAAATATTGCACATAATGCTATCAAATGCTTTGTCTAATATTCAAGGTAATTCCTTTAACTTGAAGCAGTTTAGACATATTCCATTCAGAATTTGTTTAACCTCTGGAACATATAGAGAATGATGTAATCTATCAAAATTCAATATGTTCCACTCAATCATTAAGTCTGTCACTTTCACGAATATGGTTTCTAATGTTTGCACATTCACCTTCAATATCACTCAAATTCAATGCTAAATAATTTCACTCAATCATTCAATAAATGAAACACAACTTGCTCACAAACCCTAAACAAGTGTTTTCAAATTTCTTCAAACAAAAAGCACAATGTGGCTCTCAAACCCTAACTCAAATATTTTTTAATCTCTATCTAAAATCAAATCATCCATCAACAAGATGCACTTCAACTTGCTCACACATTTCCAATAATACTCATCAATCCTTTTCACTCCACCTTATATTTTATACATTCATTTCAAACACTCTAAAAAAAATATAGTGTGCCAATACCTTCAAAACGTGTTTTACTTGCAATAAAATATTCTTACTAATTCTAGGTTATATAGCAATAGTCTATCTCAAAATCTCTACACAAAGATTCTCCTCAATAATTTTTTCACCATTGAAGATTTACAATAAAATATTAAGTCAAAAGTATACCTTATTATCTCCAATAATCTCAAAATAATATTCAACACATAGAAATAAAGTTCCTTTGTTAACACCTTATAATATCCAATCTTCTCAAAATAATATTCAATACATAAAAATGAAGTTCCTTTGTTAACACCTTATAATCTCCAATCTTCTCAAAATAATATTCAATACATAAAAATGAAGTTCCTTTGTTAACACCTTATAATCTCCAATATTCTCAAAATAATATTCAATACATAAAAATGAAGTACCTTTGTTAACACCTTATAATCTCCAATATTTTGTTTTCTACACATAAAATATTATTTCAACAACCCTTATGACTCCCTAAAATTTTAACACATGCCCTTTAATTTTCACATGGCCTCAAACATTTTTTCGCATTCCAAACTTTGGTAAAATTAAATTAAAAATTGCATACCTTAATTTTGGCCCACGTCACCAAAAATATTTGTGCACGTCTTCGACGACCAGCGCTCAACGACCAACACCCAAACTCAAACCTACAACCTAAGCCATCGTAGTGCCTTAGGCCAAGGCTAAGCCACCGAAGTGCCTTAGCCCAAGGCTAAGCTGCTGCTTGGGCTACACACCCACACATGAATAAAGGGACCTCCGTACCTATACAATATCTTATGCTCAAAATTTTTGACGAAGATAAAAATCCTCTCCTCCTTTGCCAAAATGAATCGCGTGGGATTTGAAACCATGACCTACTCTTTACAAATACCTTAGCCACTCCTTCGAATACCGTCTGCGCTACTCAGTGCTATGGGATAATCCTATCGTGCTACATGAATATCAATACAAGTCTGCCTCCTTTATTAAAATAATTTAAAAGATTCTTCTTCCTTCACGAAAATGCAGTGCTTGATTTACTATTAATTGGGCATTCAAATATTGCATTGGTGTTAGACTTAGGAAATGAAAAATATTTCCTATTAATACTCTTCATTTACATTTGAAACACGTAGGGCCTTTCGAATTTTGCATTCGAAATAAAACTTTAGACTTTGTGCCTTTAATTATTTAAATTAAAATTTAACATTAGGTTGAAATATTTTAATTTAAATAAATTAAATTAAAACCTTTTGCCAACATTTCCAAACTACTCAATGGTCTTGTCAGGGATGTATATTTTTTAATGATTCCTTGGACCTTGTTATTTCTCACCTCTTTCTATTTCCCAAATACTATAATATTAAATATTATAATATTATTATTTATTTTTAAACTTGCTTCCCTTTTCTTGGGTCTTCTACCTTTTAGGCCTCTTTACGTATATAATATTTAAAATAAACATTATATCCTTTTCTTCTTTTAACAACTTCCTTGCTTTTTGGAGAATCAACATTTTAGACATTAATGACGACAAAACTGGACATCAAACCTCTTGACATCAATGACAACAAAACTTGCTCAAATTTTTGAGCTATTGTTTATGATGAATAGTGACCACCTTCACCATGGTATTCTTTTGTTAAATTATTTGATATTTCTTCTTCTACACATCTAAAAATACTCTTTCATATGTTTTGTGAAAGAGGGAATCATTTGTCTAGGTGTAATGGATTATTATTTTTTGAATATAACCCTTTATTCTGGTTTAACCCTCATTGTCTTGTCATCATTTATATTTTGATGTCACCCATCCATATTGCATGACCCTCTACCTCAAATTATTCTACTAATACTTTTTGTTCTTTTGGGGTTAGCATAGTAAGTTTTTTACGTAAGACTCATCATTTAACTAGTTTTGTGTGATTAATTTTATATGTTTATATCCTAGATATCATTTACCATCCCAAATCTCTTTTATCCTAAATTCAGCATGCAACACTATGGACATAAGTCTAGGTGAATCATGAAGATGCTACTGTAAGCAAAAGAAGACAACACCTTGCAAGGAAAATAATGAAAACAAGCAATTGCAGAATCAAAGGATTTTGTATTGAATCTTATTGGAGCCTTAGTCTCATTTTTACAAGTGATTTGCCCCAAGTGCATAGGGATATGATTACAATAAGCGAATGTTTGCTTTCACATAATACAATGGGCACAAAGAGGAGAAAAACCCCTTTGGCTAATTAGATTATCGGTGGTGTCTTTGGTCTTCTTTCGCTCCAATCCAATTGGTGAGTGGGCTTGAGTATCCAATGATGGGCCACTCCTAGCTTCAATAGCTCTTCAAATACCTATTACCAAGCCTTGCTTGATACTCAAATCGCTAATCTCTGTCGATGAAATCTATTTTTTCTCTCGGGACTGTGGAACTGTGGAAGTGCGGTTGCGGGCTGGAAACCACGGACCTACAATTGTGAAACTATGGATGCACATTTTCGAATGTGGAACCACGGACGTGCAGTTTCGGCTAAAAAATAGATTGCCTCGAAATTCAAGCCAACAATCAGGGTCAGACTTTTACCCTTAATTTCTCATTGGATCTAGATCTATTTCGGTAGCCTGTCGGTATGTAGATTCAGCTCCCTTTGTTTGGTGGATTGATGATGTCTTTATAGGCTGCCTGGGGCTTTGGAGGGGAATGTGAGGTGGCAAGCCTGATTTTCCAAGTGGTAAATCTGGACTGCCAGGTGGAAGGGGCAGTTATAGTGAGTCACTCAGTGTGGCTCACTTAACTGGGGTGATGTGGCTCCAAGTGGAGTAGGATGTGGGATGTTGTTTTATGTGAAGGGACAAGGGGACAACAACAAAGGAGTTGTGGCATGGGTGTTGGGAATATGTCTCATGTGCAAGGACATAGGGGACATGATTGGGTAAGATGTGGCATGGATGTTGGATGAAGTTTCCAGGACACATGTCCAATGGGTAGACAGGGTATCCTAGGGTGATTTTCCTAATTAAATAAATTAGGAAAGTATAATGATGTGTAGGATTTTATATCCCTAAGTTAGAACTTAGGCATATATATTTATTATGCAGGATTTGATGATGAGGTGGTGAATGTGAACTAAAGGGTGCTAGATTTTGGTGTCTACAGTTGCCCCTTTTTGTACTACATTGTGTACAACACAATGCGGTGCAAAAACTAATGACATCTAACTTTATTGGATGAATGGGTTCATTTCTCTTTGACACACAGAATGAATGAATTTAGAATTTTGATTTGTTTGCTTACCCCCTCAATTGACGATTGGGTAAATTTTGACACCCATAAGCCAATTGAAAAAATTTGAATGCTGAAAGTGGGTTGTTTATTGAATGATGTTGATATTGTTAATGAATTTTGTCTTGATTTTTTTTTGTGCCCCAAGCTTGGGATTATTTGTGTTCTTCCAATTTTGCTTTTGGTTTCATTAATGTGTAGAATACATGGTAAAAATCTGACCACTCTTTGAGTTTCATCCACTATGACTTTAGCAATTCCTTCCAAGTGATGGGTTTAAGGAACCAGTCATCAAGGATTTGATGCTCTAGCATTTTTTGATTTTACCAAATTGTTGTTTGTTGTCCGCTTTTGACCCAATGGAAGGTTTTGTAGTATTACCTTGCAAATATGTTTTTAAACACATTTAAGCTTATAGATTTAGGGGCCTATCGTCTTGATTCATTGTTTCCTGTTGCGATTTTTTTGAATGAGCTTCCTTATGGTGATTTACCCATCCAACCGAATTGCATGGATTGTTAGTCATTGTAACCGCTAGGTGTATAGGATATTCCACTAGATGCGAGTTTCAATATAGATGATTAGGTGTATTGATTTTTTTTTAAACCGTTGACTTGCAGTTATTTTTGTGAAAAATACGAATTTGCATTTTCCTTTATGAAACTGCATTTTTATGTTTTTGCGCCTCAAAATGCGGGTTTGCGTTTTTGCGTTCTGTGAAAAATGCGAGCGCGCATTTTTCGTCGATAAAAGCGGCTATTTATAGGTTGCTGTCTTTTTCAAAATCATTCTGCCAGTTGTCATCGGTTGATTGGTTGAAGTGATGAGTGAGATGGATGTTGGTGAGGGGAGCAGTGGTGGTGGCTCGGCTGGAGCAGAAGTTGGTGGTCGGTTTGCCGAGGTAGGCGTGTTGCCCTTATATTTTTTTTTGTTTTTTGTTGTTTTGCTTGTTTGAAAACTAAGCGGGGCTGGTAAATTATTATTGTTTGCTCAATAAGCGAGGCTGGCAATGAACTTTGTTTTTTTTTTTTTTGTTGTTTATTACCATGCCTTAGGTAAAAAAAAATTCATTTTTGCTTTTATTACCTAGGGTAGATAAAAAAAAATTCGTTTTGCTTTTATTAAATAGGGTAGGTAAAAAATTTTAATTTTTGTTTTTATTATCTAGGGTAGGTAATTTTTTTTTTCTTTTTTTATGTTTATTACCATGCCTAGGTAAATTTTTTTTCGTTTTTGCTTTTATTACCTAGGGTAGATAAAAAAAAAAATTCGTTTTGCTTTTATTACCTAGGGTAGCTAATTTTTTTTTTCTTTTTTTGTTTATTACCATGCATATGTAAATTTTTTTCGTTTTTTGCTTTTATTACCTAGGGTAGGTAAATTTTTTTTCTTTTTTTGTTTATTACCATGCATAGGTAATTTTTTTTTATTTTTTGCTTTTATTACCTAGGATAGGTAAAAAAAAATTATTTTTTTGTTTATTTCAATGCATAGGTAAATTTTTTTCATTTTTTGCTTTATTTCTAGCATGTTGTGCTAAATTTCATTTTTTTATATGTTTTCTTTTCAGGTTAAGCTTCTTGATTCTTGACACAGGTGGCCGAGGACCATTTGAAAAGTGCGAAAAGCACTTTCTAATGATGATTGGACTCTACTTTAGACCATTAGTTTAGATGTTTGCAGGCGGTTAGGCACCGTCCGAGCTGATGAGGATCTCCTTTTGGCACTTGTTGTGCGTTGGGATCTAGACAAAGGCACATTTTAGCTCCCAATAGGGGAGCTAACTATCACTCTTGAGGATATCTACCATATCTTCCGCGTCCCTATCGAGGGTCCTACCATTCATGTTGGCCTTGACAAGAAGGAGGCCCTTTTCCCTCTATTTGGTGAGATGTGGAACATCGATTGTAGTAGGGGTGACATTGCGTATCTAGATATTTTTACGACTGACAACTTGGGTGCATTACATACCTTTATGATGTACATTTTGAGCAACATGTTGTTGTCCAATTCTATGGGATCGAGGATCCCGTGGAACCAGGTGTCTATTATTCTTGACTTGATAGCTTATCCTCATCGGTTAGCCTGGGCTCCTACTCTTCTCTATGAGGTTTATAGCGAGCTCTATGAGGTGATGAGGCATGGGCGCAAGGGCCTGGGTTGTAGTTTGCTGCTCCATATTTGGTGTTGGGAGCATGTTATCATTGGTCGCCCTACTGGTTTGCCTTGTGGCATGGATGCCATCTCTCCCCGGGCATACAGGTGGTTACTTAGTGAGGATGTCAGTCGATTTGCTATGAGTGCATCATATTTTAGAGATATCTTGAGTTCTCTAACTAGGGACCTGATGTGCTGGCGACCTTGGAGGGGTTTGGATTGGGCGACGAATGCAACGGAGCTTCGCTGCATTAGGCGGGGATGGTGGGTTTTTGGTGCCCATTTGAGGGATATGGAGTTTATCTAGTTCTCTCATGTACTACAACAATTTGGTCTTGTTCAAGATGTTCTAGATGCGCCTATTACACACAGGCGACGGGGTGATGAGTTGGGATTACCTGTTGCTCTTGATTTTTGGTGAGTCGATGATCCTGCTGATGACTTAGACTTGGAGGTGCTTGACTTGGATGATGTTGGCATGATTGCTGAGTATGATGCTTAGTTTGCGAGTCAGCCTTTATGGACTCCTAGCATCATTGTAGATGATGATGGGAGTAGTGACGATGTTGATGTGGGTGGATGGGTTCCTTGGTCGATGAAGCATCGATGTGGTAGCTCTTCGAGAGCTGACATAGACACGAACGTTCAACCGCCTAAGGAGGGTGGTGGTGATGATGATGAGGGTTTACCTCCTCGAAGATCCGAGGAGGAGTGGGGGATTCTCCAGCTGAGCGAGATATCCTAGATTTGGATCTAGGTCGAGTGAAGGCCGAGTTAGCACATTATCAGGGTGAGGTGACTCATCTTCAGGCTAAGGTGGATGGACTACGGGTTGGACCTAGCAGTACTGTTGTGGCTGCTAAGGATGCAGAGATCACTAGACTCGATGGTGAGATTACCCATTTATAGGGCAAGCTTTCTCAGTTGTAGTCAAGTGTTGGAGGTGATGATTCGACTCTAACTATTGCTTCTCGATGAGCAAATATTTCTCAGAGGGTCACTCACCAGGGTGCTGATTTGAGGAACCTACATAAGCAAGATGTCTACATCAAGATGTTGGAGAACATTCTTCATGAATGTCAGATTCCTTTATATGTTCCTCCTTCATAATCTACTACAACTACTACCCAAGGGACTGAGATGAGTCACAGGACTCATCGTACTTCTAGCTCTCACGGGGCTTCTACAGTGCAGGGTCCATGGAGGGATCCTGCTGGCACTAGCTAGATCTTGTATTTGCCTTATTTTTTTTTTTATATATTTTATCTTAGTATGAGCCTCAGTGCTCCGATGTATACTGCCTTCTGGCATTTTGTACCTTGTAGACTTTCGTATTTATATATATATATATACATGGCATTTTATTTCGGTATTCACATGCATTATTTGTATATGTATTCTTCTTGTTTATGCTTTTGCAATATTTATATTATGAAATATTATATTTCTATGTTAATGCTATGATAATGAATGCAAGTGAACATGTAAAATGCATTTTGATTTATATTTATGTAATTGAATGAAGGCATGCATGGTGCTCATGTAATCTTATTTATCTCGGAGTAGTTGACCTTTACTCATTCATATTTGCAATTGGGGGTTCCCACTTGATTATTCTTTGTGGTGATGTATGTGGTATGTATAAATGGTATGTGGATGGTGATATGGATAATGATTTTGCTTTTGGTATGTAACTAAAAATATTCTCAAATACTCAAAGAAGCTAGTAATGTTAACCATTTTTCTTGAATGTTATCCTACTTTCTTTAGGACCATATTGTGTGAAAGTGAAGTTTATTTTCTAAATATTGCATGTCGATGACCCTAAGAAATCCAGAACAAGTGCATGTGATTTTGATGTTTATTGCCCCATCTTGAGTAATTTTTGGACATTACCTTTCTGGTTTTTCCTTTTTTGCTAGCTTACCCGTATGTGCGTTCAGAGGTCTCCCTCTTAAGAGAGATATATATCGCCCTCCATGATTTTACTCCACTACCAGTCAAGAGTCTATAGCCTCGATGGAGGCTCACTCCATAGTCCAATGATTTTGATCTTTAAGCCTTTGTGAGGACTACATAACTTTCTGAGGGGAACATAGTACGATCTTTTCATCTTTAAAGATATTTGGTGTGTGTTGTTAATTGTTTTTGTGTAGAGTTTTGGGGAATTGGATTCTCAACCAAAGTATGATGAGAATGTTACCCTATCCTTACTACTCTACATTTATTTATATTTGTGTTTCATTGTGGTAGTGGTGATAACCACTATTTTTATTTTTGGACTATGTTGTGTGATAGGGTAAGCGAAGAATTTGAGTTTGAGGTTTACCCAAATTGGCATTATCTTTCTATTATTCAATATGTTTTAAGATTTTTAAAAGTGTATTTGGTTCCATATTGCTTTTGGGTCAATCTACCATACTCGAGATTTTATTAATGTGATGAAAGTACTTTGGTCCTAAATAAAATTGGACACTTCATGAAGTTTGGTTTTTCACTAGACATGTTTGAGTGACTGAAAATTGTATGATATATCATATATGATTTGTATGATTTGTGAGTTGTAAAGAATCTTAGTTGAATACCCCTAATTCTTGGAATTTGTTTTCTTGGTCTTATCATCACCACTATTAAATATTACTGAGCAAGGGATGGGATGGATGCAACTATATTTTTTTTTTGTTTATGAACATATAATTGAAATGCAAATACCATATGAAAAATGTCATTTAAAATATGTCTATTTACAATGTGAAATGCATGCAAAATTGTAAAATGAAATCTTTTTTTTTAGCCATGTACATATATATACATATATTGCAAGTCGTTTTATGCATAAAATGCCTTTAGGTGCATAATGTTCAGTGGCTTTGGCTCCAATTTCCCTTCTAAATTGGAAATTCTGTATGTTTCTTGTCCCAATTTTTGCTTTACTATATATGGGCCCAACCAATTTGCTGCAAATTTATCCCTTAAGTGTGGTAAAGCATTAGTATTTTGTTGATTTTCTTTGAGCACTAGGTCCCCCACTTGAAATTCATGAGGATGGACTTTTGTGTTGTAAGCGCACTTGACTCTATATTGATATACTCATAAATGTTCCAGAGCATTGATACATTTCTCATCAATAATTATCAATTGGTCAAGACGCGCCTGTCTGGTTGTATCATCATCCATGAATTCCTGTATCTCGATTCGCAAGGATGGTATATCGAGCTCTAATGGTAGTATCGCTTCTCCATCATAAACTAGTGAAAATGGTGTTGCTCCCGTGGGCATTCTTATGCTTGTTCTATAAGCCCATAGTGCTAAAGGGAGGTGAGTATGCCAATATTGATGATTATCTTTTACCAATTTCTTGAGAATAGATATGACTGTCTTGTTGGTTGCTTCAGCTTGCCCATTTGCTTGTGGGTAATAAGGTGTTGAGAAACTATGTAGAATTTTGAATTTTTTACACAATGCTTTAACATCCTTATTCTTAAATGACTTTCCATTATCAAAAATTATGTTTGAGGGTATTCCAAAATGACAGATAATATGCTAAAGTATAAACTCCGCTATTCGAGGTCCAGTCGTAGTTGTCATTGGAATTGCTTCCACCCATTTTGTAAAGTATTCTATAGCAGTTATGATGAACTTATGTTATACTGATGAAGCATGTATTATTTTACCGATCAAGTCAAGGCCCCATTGTGAAAATACCACAAAATTTGAATGGGTTACAAATTTTGTGATGGCACATGGGTCAAGTTTGCATGATGTTGGTAATTTTAGCATCTTTTGACCTATTTGCAACAGTCATTATCCATTGTCGGCCAATAATATCTCATGCGCAATATTATTTTTGCAATTTCCATTTCATTGAAGTGACCATCACAAGTACCATCGTGGGCTTCTGATATTGCTCTTTCTGCTTCAATTGGATTTAAACATCGTAGTAATATTCATAACTACATTTATATAACACATCTCCAAGTAAAGTGAAACGAATGGCTCTTTGTTTGAATGTTATTTTTGCAGTTCGTGTCATTTCTATTGGTAGTGTGCCTAATTTTAGAAAATATTTTATCTCATCAAGGTAAGAATTGTAAGGTTCGATATGTATCAAACAAAAAATTTTCTCATCTATAAATTATGCTTTTTGAATTGATGGTTTAGACACTGTTGTTATGATTAGTGGTTGCATTTCTCCATGTTCATTTTTAGGGATGAGAGACCCCAAGAAAGCCATTGCATCCACAAATCTATTTGTCGATCATGGCAAGTTACTAATTTCATACCAGTCAAAATTTTCTAGCAACTGTATCACTACTTCATGATATTTCTTTAAGACTAGCTGTTTACATTGGTATTCTCCTTTTATTTTGTAGAAAACCAATTGAGAATCACCAAAAATGCTTATTCTTTTTATTCCCATTGCTATAGTTGATTTAAGACCTAGTATTAAGGCTTCATGTTCTGCATTATTTTTAATGCATGTGAAGTCGAGTTTGAATGATAAAGGAATGGGTATTCCTTCAGGTGTGTAAAACACAACTCCTGCACCTTGCCCTTTTTTGCACTTTGATCCATCAAAGAACATTGTCATAGCTGCTTCATCCTCAGGTGAAACTATTTCTTCTTGTTCTGTGATAGAAAACGCTGAATCGTCAGGAAGTTCAATTATTAATGGTCTATCATTGTGCAGTGGAGATTTTGCTAATTGATCAGCTATTACTTGACCTTTTATGGATTTTTGACTTGTGAATTTGAGGTCAAATTCCATTAAAAGCATTATCCATTTAGCAATGCGGTAGTTGTTGTAAGTGCGAGTCATCATGTATCGCAAAGGGTTTTCTCTAGCTATAACATATGTGGTATTGCTTAGCATGTAATGTCTGAGTTTCTTAGTGGCAAAAACCACTACTAAGCATAACTTTTCGACATAAGCATATCTTTTTTTGTAACTTACCAATGTTCAACTGATGTAATAAACCGCTTGCTCTTTATTTTTCTCATTCTTTTGTGCAAGCATTGTTCCTAAAGCAAAATTTGTTGTAGAAATGTATAGGTGAAATGGGAATCCTATTTTTGGTGGCATAAGAACCGACGGTGAGGCTAAATATTTCTTTATATCATCAAATGCCTCCTAACATTCAGTTGTCCAAGAAAATATCACTCCTTTTTGTAACAGGAGATTAAAAGGTCTACATTTATCTGAGAGTTGCACAATGAATTAGTGAATAGATTGGAATTTTCCTTGCAAACTTCACAACTCTTTCAAGTTTTTGGGAGGTGACATTTCTAATATTGCTTTTAACTTTCCTGGGTCTACTTCAATGCCTCGCTTTGAGACAATGAATCCTAGAAGTTTTCCTGATGTTACACCAAATACACACTTCTTAGGATTTAACCTTACCTTATGTTATATTAATCGATCAAATGCCTTTTCTAGCACATCTATGTGTTCAAGACATGTTTTTGATTTAGCAATAATATCATCTACATTATCTTCAATTATCTTATGCATATAATCATGAAATATGTATGTCATGGCACGCTGATATGTAGCTCCTATGTTCTTTAATCCAAAAGGTATCACTCTATAGCAGAATATCCTCCAAGGTATTATAAATGCTATTTTCTGTTGATCTTCAGGGTTAATCTAAATTTGGTTGTATCCGAAGAAATTGTCCATTAAGGAGAGCATTTCATGACCAGCACAGAAGTCTACTAATTGATCTATATTTGGCAAAGGAAAATCATACTTGGGACACGCTTTGTTTAAATTTTGAAAATCAGTGCATACTCGTATCCCCTCATCCGGTTTACGAACGGGTACCATGTTTGAAAACCATTTAGGATAATCGATTGGTACTATGAAATGTACATCCAATAACTTTTGCAACTCTTCTTTCACAATTAATGTGACTGTTGGATGAACTTTCCTAAGCTTCTGCTTGAATGGATTGGCATCATGTGCTAGCGTAAGGTTGTGGACTACCAAGTCCAGATCTAAGACAAGCATGTCTTTGTAGGACCATGGGAACACTTCCTTATTTTTAATAAGCATGTTTATGATGCTTTCTTTTTATTCTACGGATAATTATTTTGCTATTTTGACAATATGGGGATTATCCACGTCTTCACTAAGGTTCACATATATAGACTCTTCTATTAGCATGTGAGAACCTTCTTCTAGATGATGCAGATTTGGGATGAGGTTGATATCATCTGCCACATTTTCAAATGTGTCCATGGTGTCCCCCTCTATCTCAGTTTGAAAAACTGAATTGTTTGATGATGAAGGTTGTTGTGGAATATAAGCGTTTGAAGCGCGCAACAACTCTTCAGATAGGATGAAGTCAGAAGTGAATGGCAGGGATGAAATATTGCCCATGGCTATGAGACTGGTGTTGATATAGATTAGTTTTTTCTCATTATATGGATTGCGGAGTGGGGTGAGCAAATCAACAAAAATCATGTTGACTTGATGTAAATGAGGTGGTTGCAATTCAAGAATTGATGACTCATATTTTATAGGTTGCAACTGACCTAATGTGTGTGATTGATTTTGTTGTATGCTTTGTCAATGTGATGGAGGAGGTTCTGGTTCAGGACCCTCATGCTATTTGTTTAGCCAAAAAAGTGTGCGGTCTATTGGAAAATTTTGTTGATACTTGTTATCCTTCCGCATGGTTTCTCCATATATTATCTCTTCCTAAGGTTCTTCTTCTTCTTGATTAAACCATTCAGGACATGCTTCATCTTGGAGCATTCTCCTGGATTGTATCTCAAGATTATGGTTGATAAAAATCATTTCAATTTCATCATCATCACTGTCACTCATCCACAATCCATTAGTGTTTGTATGAGGTCCTAGTATTAGTGGCTCAAGGTCTTGCCTAAGGTATGCTATCGCAGTAGGATATTCATAATCTGACTCGCGTTGTAAAGCTTGCTTTGGAGGGTAAAAACTATATATTTGGTATCTACTTTCTAGTTGTTCACCCTCATCATTATGTTCATCTTCATCATTAGGTTCATCCTCATCATCGCTCTTTTACTCCTCTTGTTCGCATTCTATGTCAAGTTCTTGGAAAGCTTGATTAAGCAAAGATCTTGTGATGGAATGTTTATAGCCTAGATCGTAGCGGTCACTTGGCTCTCTATATTCTAGTTCAATAATGTGGTGAGGACCTTGTTCATGTATTCCAAGTTTATATCCTTGCCAATTAACCCTTCAAAAATATCTGACTGGGAAACTTGGGTTCGATAGGTAATCAATATTTTCATTAAACTCTTGTAAAGAGTTGTCATTTTGAGGAGGTGGGTCTGATGAAGAATCCATCCCTCCATATATGAAATTGATTGCATTTGTTTTAGAACCCATTCAATATATATCACCAATAGATAAATGTGGGTCACGGGGGCGACCATAATCTCTGACTGAATCGATAGGTGGTGTAACTATTACAATTTAAATAATGTACTCACCAATACTTGGATTGGTGAGATGTACTACAACTCTATATGGTTGTGTGGATAATGGCTCGGTAGATGAAGAAGTTTCTTGAGCCTTAGCTCTTGGATCTACTGGCGGTGTTGTATTATCTCTAATAGGTGGCCCTATTTGTTATACTACGGGTTCCAATGATTGTGAAGTAGTGTTTGATGATGTGGGTTGTGCTTTAAATGTGAATGGTGGCTTTGAATCTAGAAGTTTACTAGATGAAACCGATAATTGATTAGCAAGATGAGTGGGTGTAATTTGAAAATGAAATGCAATTTTTGAAGGATGCGTTGAGCTAATGCTTTTGGATGCAAAAGCTAGATCAACTATAGGCAATTATTTTGGAATGGGTGCTTTTGATGATGTGGTTTTTGATGGAATGGTTCTAATGACTAGTGTTTGTATGGTTAGATGTGTTTATGGGAGTAAAGGCTCATATGTATTTGAAATAAAGTTGCAGTATTTGAAAGGTTTAGTGTCAACTGGTATGCAATGTACCTTGCCTTCATGCACATATTTGAAGCATTGATGCAATGTTGAAGGCACACATTTCATTTCCCTAATCCAAGGGCGTCCAAGAAGTATATTATATTGTATTTCCCCTTCCAAGATGTGAAAGAGAACATGTATTTTTTTCACCCCCACAGTGACAGGAAGAACAACATTCCCTATAGTTGAGCATAAAGCATCATTAAAGGCCCTAAGAGTGAATGTGGATGTTGTGATGTGAGATGATGGGACGTTGATCTTGATCATGGCAGGTGTGGTAATGAGGTTGATTGAAGAACGTGTATCAATAAATACTCTCTTGAAGGGTTTCCTATCAATGTGAGTTACTATGTGAAATGGTGAATCAGGTGAATCTACTGATATTTGTTTTTCCTCGAAGTCATAGAATACTATCGAGGGTTCCATGCACTTGTGCACACTACCCACAAAGGAATTGAAAGCATTGGGGTCTTTTGATTGTACTTGAATAGACTTTAAAATTTCCATCAATGCTTCCCTGTGAGGTGTCGATTGTTGTATATGTTCATAAATTGACAATTTTTCTAAAGCCATATTCAAACTCTGTGTTAACCAACTGTTCAATGTAACAACAGAGCGGTTGTGGAATGGTGGTGGTGGCCCACTCGATCCAAGTTGTATGGGCACATTAGTTGATGATTTTGTCAAAGCTTGGGTTGTGTGATTTGCTTGCCTTTGTCCATGGGTAACTATACTAATAGCCCCTATAAAACCTTGTGGCAGTTGAGACACATAATTAACCTAATTGGGAGGAACTGTAGAAGTTATGCTCCCGTTGGTTGTTGATTTACCTCTCGATGTGGCAAGGGTGTCTGATATATGCCTAGGTTTTGGTTATTTTGGGCTAGTGGGTTTTTAATTTTGATTGTACCCACTTCCAATAAATCTTGCACAATTCCTTTAAATCCATGACAACCTTCAATATCATGTCCTCTTTGTCTATGATATATGCAAAAGAGGTGTTCTTTGTAACCTTTTGTCTTTGGTTTGTTAGGATCATTAGGTTTCATTTCTGATAAATTAAAAAGTTTTGCAGCATACAACTTCTGAAATACTAATGAATATGGCTCTTGTATTGTCGTGTAATATATTTTTGGTTTAAAATTATGTTGTTGCATTTTCGTAGGTTATGTCTAATTTTGTGTCTGCTGTGGGGGTGGAACCGCTTGATAATTTAGTTGATGTGGTTTTTGTTGTTGTTGGGTTTGTTGGATTTGTGTTTGAGCCAGTTGATTTGATTGTGGTTGGCTAAAAACTATCTGATTAACTTATGCGGTCTTGGACTGACCGTAGTTATTCCCCTTTTGATTCTTATTGTGCCACTCTTTCTTCTTAGGCTTAATCTCACCTTCTTGAATTTTGATTTCTTCAATTAGTTTTTCTTGGGCAAGTGCCTCATCGAATGTTCTATACTGTTGTAGCTATAGCAATGAAGAGATGGGTCTACCAAAACTTTTTGTGAACATTTGTATTATCTCTAGAATAGGGAGTGAAAATGGTAACTTAATCATGATTGATCTCCATCTGTTGCCAAAGTCATAGATTGATTCATCATCATATTGTTTTAGGTAAATCAAATCAGTCAATGTTGTTTATTTTCTAACATTTAGGGCAAATATTTATAGAAACTGGTCCGCTAGTTGTTCAAAGGTAAAAATACTTTGATGCGGGAGATGGTTGTACCAGTCTTGGGCTTCCCCCCTAATGTTTGAGGAAATGTATGTAATAGCAATGCATCATTGCTTTTGATTTTGAAGCATGCATTCACAAATCTTGTTACATGCTCACGGGGATCCTCTTCTCCTTTAAATTCAAGCTTCGATATTTGGAAATCATGTGGATATGGCGATTCTGGTACCGAAGCGTGAATAGGGTTATTGTGTAGTTACCTTAAAGTTAGCTTTTGGTATTGCAATCCTAGGGTTTGCATGGCAAGACTATCAATTTAACTCTATAAAAATTGGTATCTATGATCATCTACAAGACTGACACTCGAATGTACTTGATGTTGCTGGTAATGGGGTGGATTGTATGTAGGTTGGGGATGATAAGACATGTTTGGCAGAAATGTGTTATGGTATGGATGTTGAGGGATGTTATGATATGGATGGGGTGATGAAGGTATGATATTATGATGACCTACTGTATTAGCATATGGGTGTGGTGGTTGATTTTGAACCACAATGGTAGAGGGAGGACGCATTACCCAAGATGGATCTTGGATAAAGGTATCAGGTTGATGAGATGTAGGTGGAATATTTTTCTCAATCCCTTGCAAATTTTGGTTAGGGTTAGGGTTCATGCTATGATTAGAATTATCTAAAATTATTTGCTATAACTATAAGAAATCCTATTGCATAGCAATTGCATTTGACATAGGGACTGCTACCTGTGATGTGGTGGACTAAGTTGGTTTTGGAACAACCATGGTAGTGGAGGTATATGGGGGTAAGTAGAAAAGGGTATCACCACTGACTGTGGAATGGTATGAGATGTATGTCCAACAAGTGTGGATGGAGGAATAAATGTTGGGGCTTGCGAAACAATAGGAATTGTTTCATACAAGGGATTAGTGGTAATGGTCATTTGTAGTGATAATGTGGGGGGAATTTGGTTGGATGATAATGGTTGATTGGCTAATGCTACAACAACCAACTCAAAGAGAGGATTGGTGAAAATCTATTGTGACTGTTGTGCATAGGTGAATATGGATTCTTGTTTCAATGAGGGTACAACACATGATGGGATGGAGAGTGGTGGTAATGATGGGAAGACCATTCTAGTTGCATTTAAGTACATTCTAACAATGTCCATATCTATCACGGTGACCTGATTGTCTACTGATGTAGGAGGTTCACTCCTAGGTGTCTCAGGTATAGCTATGTGAGTAGCTCTATGCATAATTTCTATGTCCATGTTGGGGTTATTACTAGAAGGACCTATACCAAGACTCAGGGACATAGAAAGGGGCACATCTACTTTTCCCACCATTGAAGTGTGAGGGACATTGCAATACTGAGAGGCCATAGGAGATGACCACTGACTTTGGCTTGACACTAATTTCTTATCTTGATTACGAGTCACTACCATACACTAATATGCTATCTATGTGAATTAAAAATAAAGTACAATGCAATACAACATGTCAATCAAATAAACATACAAAGTTGACCCTAGTTTACACTAATTTTTATTAAAAAAAAAAAAATTCGGTGTGTTTTTGTATGTTTTTTTTTTAAGTTTTTGAAGAGATTTTGTTCTTTTTGGAATAGAATAATAGAACTAAATGAATATTGTGATTAAGAACACTAGCACCAAGCGTGATTTCTCAAAAGAGGCTAGGGTACACTGCTTAAATCCTAGTGGGGTGTTCACCTAGATCTTCCACTTTCATTCAACAATCGTTCCAATAGTGGGAGACAACTTGAATTCCAATGACTTATACCAGCTTAAAGAGTGCTTTTATCCTATCTATGGATGATATAGGGCATAATACAGTGGAAGGAGATGAATTCCAATGTCACTGATATGAATTGGGGGTTGGTGATGAAATCTAACCGGACCAATGTTTTAATTATACATGTGTGTGTGAAGGTTGTGTTTTCTATTGTGCGATGCAAATCTAAAATGTAATTCTATTTTTATGCCTAATTCAGAAAGCAAGAAAGACATAGAATAGTAGACAAAATCATATCAGGGGCAAAATTGCAAATCCAGGTTAGACTCAGCCCAATTCTGTTTAACAGGGCTAACCGCGGGTGGGCGGTTAGTTCTGGTAAACCGTAGGTACGCAGTTTTCCAACCGCACATGCACATTTGGGAGATACCAACCATGGGTGTGCGGGTACTTTCTATCAATAGAACAAAAGTCGAGTACAAGCCCAAACCTACAAAAGAAATATCTAGGTTATTTCTAACCTGGTACATGCAATATGATTATTCCTTACTATGCATATGCAGATTCTCATTTATTTTGCTTTGTTATTGTGTCTATGAATGCAAGATTTAAGTAGATTTTTCTATCCTAAGACCTAAATGCAAGCATTGGCATACAAAACTAAAACCCTTAATCTACTTAAATGTAACCTAAATCTAGAACTAAAGGAGAAATTAAAAATATGGCACAGGGTACATACGTGTGTTCCTTTTGCTGCTCCTTCTAGCTTTTAACCGTCGGTCCGTGTTTCAACAGTGCAATAACCCCAAATGCGTGTTTCCTCAAATTAGAAACTGTGGATGCACAGTTTCACAAATTAGAAATCATGGATGTGCAGTTTCATAGTACAGGTTAAGCACAATCTAGATTTGCCAACCCGAGATTGAATTTTCATGCATTTCAAATCATTAGCACCTGTACATGCAAACAAATATTAGTAAGATTAAAATGAAGCAAGGTAAAACAAAATGAAACCCTTGGGAGGTCCCACTGTGATCGCCATTTTGTAAGCAAAAGAAGACAACACCTTGCAAGGAAAACAATGAAAACAAGCAATTGTAGAATCAAAGGATTTTGTATTGAATCTTATTGGAGCCTTAGTCTCATTTTTATAAGTGATTTTCCCCAAGTGCATAGGGGTATGATTACAATAAGTGAATGTCTGCTTTCACATGATACAATGGGCACAAAGAGGGGAAAAACCCCTTTGGCTAATCAGATTATCGGTGGTGTCTTTGGTCTTCTTTCACTCCAATCCAATTGGTGAGTGGGCTTGAGTATCCAATGATGGGCCACTCCTAGCTTCAATAGCTCTTCAGATACCTGTTACCAAGCCTTGATTAATACTCAAATTGCTAATCTCTATAGATGAAATACATTTTTTCTCTCGATACTATGGAACCGTGGAAGCGCAGTTGCTATTTGGAAACCACGGACCTACGGTTATGAAACCATGGATGGGCAGTTTTGATTAAAAAATAGATTGCCTCGAAATTTGAGCCAGCGGTCAGGTTCAAGATTTTGCCCTTAATTTCTTGTTGGATCTAAATCTATTTCGATAGCCTGTGGGTATGCAGATTCAACTACATTTGTTTGGTGGATTAATGGTGTCTTTATAGGTTGCCTAGGGCTTTGGAGAGGAATGTGAGGTGGCAAGCCTGATTTGCCAAGTGGCAAACCTAGACTTCCAAGTGGAAGGGGCAGTTATAGTGAGTCACTTAGTGTGGCTCACTTAACAGGGGTGATGTGGCTCCAAGTGGAGTGGGATTTGGGATGCTATTTTATGTGAAGGGACAAGGGGACAACAACAAAGGAGTTGTGGCATGGATGTTGGATGAAGTGTCCAAGACACATGTCCAATGGGTAGACAGGGTATCCTAGGGTGATTTTCCTAATTAAATAAATTAGGAAAGTATAATGATGTGCAAGATTTTATATCCCTAAGTTAGAACTTAGGCATATATATTTATTATGCAGGATTTGATGGTGAGGTGGTGAATGTGAACTAAAGGGTGCTATATTTTGGTGTCTATAGCTGGTGTTGCTTTGGGACAAATAGTATTTAAATTTCCTAAGAACCTTAATCATGGAAAACACATTTTATATAAAAGTATCATCATTCTTTATAATTATGAATCATTTTTATCATGAAAAAAATGGGATTCTCTTCTTATTTCTCACCTTTATGGATCAACACAATGACAATACTCTAGTCAATTCTAAATATATATAACCTAAAATCCTTAGAGAATTTTAAATTGATTAGCATTAGGGATTTTATGATTGCATATTTTATTCCTTGGAAATCTTGTGTACCATATTTGGAGCAACCAAAGATAATAATTTTTTTTAGTATCTAGGTAACATGTCAAACTAGTTATGGGAAGTTAGTTATGAATTTGGACATAAATTAAATCTTCCCAAGAAATGATATAATACCTTTGGTTATTGAAGGTAAAGGAAATTTCTAAATTGCTTTGATTTAATTGAGATCAATTTGAAGACCCTCTTTTAACACCACACGACCTAGGATTTTTCCTTATTGAACCATAAAAATAGATTTCTTAGAATTTAAGTTTTAAAAATATTCAATGTGCTTATTCCTTTGTTTAGAAAATACTATGATCGGGTATCAAAAAATTTAATGCATTTTTATTAAAATTGCAATAATAAATAGGCATACGAGATACCAAATGTAGAATGTAAATCCTAACAAACTAAAAAATAGTTTTCGACATTCTAATTGTTGATAAATAATAACAACTAATATCCTATGCCTGCCTATTAATATTCATATCATACCTCCCAACCATATAAGCATTAGACTCCAATTCTTGTACAAGTGGAGAAGTACCCCAAAAGAATGCATTCCTCCAAAGTGTTTTAGAAAATAAGAGATATAGACTATGTTCAAGAGTCTCAAATTGATCACCACTACTCCATCAAAGGGAGCTACAATGAGCAATGCTCAAAAAGGGTCCATTTCAAAATCCCCGGTGGGATATCGAGGTCTGTTGCCTCTTGGGTCAGCCTCTAGCATGTAGGAGTCACTACTATGCCTAAAAAGGGTCTTGTAAACATGTATTTAAAACTTTGAAGTCATAAATTTTCACACCAATCATGCTGAACCATAAGCATACACCCAAAACTTAGTACAAACAATCCTGCCAAGTAAGTATCTTGTAACTATAGTCGATGGAGGAAGAGTGGAGGAATTTGGCACAAAATATGGGAATGCAAAACAATCATAGAATGGAGTTTTGGGTACCACTAAACTTCACTCCTTATTACAAAAACACAATATTGAAAATAATAAGTCTCTAAAGTATTGAAATATCTATAGTCTTCAAAGTTACGAAAGCGATGCTGATGTGGTGCTACTAAAAAATCCACCATGAGACAAGCCATTGGGGGAAAATACTACTCCAATGTATGGAGTACCCATGTGATTTCCATGATCACATAACAAGGGCCATTTGTATTTTGAAGGATAATGTACTCCAAAAAGTCTCAAAAAGTGATGGTGGATTTAAGGAGTGTCGGCTTCAATCGAGAATGCACTCCATATTACAACAATATTGACTATGAAAGAAGGTTTTATCATCCCAAAATTTGGAGAACCATAAGGTCAAGAAGACCTTTAAAAAACATAAAAATGATGGTGTCATTGGAACTAGCTTGAAAAGAGCTTTCCAACGACTATATGCAAGCTTATACTTGCAAAAATATTGTCTCAAAAACTGAGAATGACATTAAGGTGTCTGTAGCAACAAAATAAATGGTGGTTCATAAAAAAATTATGATCAACGGACTAGGTACGTGGTCAAAAACAATTTGAGGTAACATTCAACAACTGATATTCACTACATGGTGGTCACGCCAACGATAATTGGAAATACTGTTACTTTCAATCGGTGTCCCGCGGGAGGCTCCTAACCACCACAAATAGTGGATTCAAAGTGGCAGCCTTCTTCATTTTAAGGTACTGATGTCCCCATATTCTGAATAATGTGGAATAAAATACCTTGAATAAAACATATCCAAGAGCTCATGCCTGACCCCACATAGGCTCAGACCTACCAATCTATGGTTGCCACATATTCGATGTTGATTGGACGATGAAACTTTAGGATTTTTGCTTTGTCTTCACACGATTGGTGGGAAACACCTTCGTTTTACATGATCACTACAAAAACTTGATAAGGAGTCCTTATTTACCTTAGCCACCATTATATTGGTGTGACATTAATGGAGAAAACATGTGCAGAGGATCCATTTGTGGGTGATAGCTCATATTTCATAGACTTACCACAAGTTTTATTTGAATGATGCATAAACATGATCTAGTTCTAAGATTATTAGCATTCGTAGGTCATCTATGCTAGATTTTGTATCGAGGGTTTTTCAAAACTTCAACAAACAATAATAAAATTATAGGATCCATTGTTATGTGTGCAAGGGTTTTGCAAAAAGTGATGAAAATCTGTCTATGTACTGTGGCAATCATCTATCAGATAAAAAAGGGACATAGGAAGTGAATGGATCATTGCTTTGGGGAATTCCCAAAATATGTTGATCTCATTCTATTTGACTACATATATATTTGCTAGCACGATGGATAAAATTGTAGATGATGCTCAAGTGATGACGTCCAATCGTAGTCTATGTATTCAAAATATTAGGATCCAAGAATTGACTACAAGAATACGGTGTTGGGCACCAAGTATTAGGTACCATGGTAGATCTATCAATAGATCTATTGTCAATGGGGCCATGTACACCAGAAAGAGGCCATCATCTTATTTTTGCCATCACACTCTCTCAATGCAACTAAGTGGAAGGATTGTGTACTATCATGAAGTCATGACTATATCCATTGATAAAAATCATCAATTGGCCACATACTTGGTCTATAAAAAATGCAATAGGGCCATCGAAGCACAAATTAGGAGGCTGTAAAACAACATCTTGGAATGTAATCCAATATCAGTAACATCACATGCACAAAGAAGGGTGTTTGGAACGACCACATTTAGGATGGTTTAAAGGGTGCACTATGGAAGAATCACATAGTGCGCATATTGGAAAAACATGACAATAAACCATTGCTCTCCATTTCATTCAATTTTACTGCTAGAGAGAGTTCACTATTTTTCACAGTTTTTGAGACAAAAGAGGGTCAACTAAAAATTATGGAATAAAAATTTAAGAGGGGGAATTTTCACAAGGAAAATTCCCCCTCACAGGGTAGCAGGAACTTCCTACTCTGATACCAGTGATCAGGTATCAAAAACTTGAATGTATTTTTATTAAAATTGCAATAATAAATAGGCATACGAGATGCTGAATATAGAATGTAAATCCTAAAAAACTAACAAATAGTTTGTCAACAAATAATAACAACTAATATCCTATGCCTACCTATTAATATCCATATCATAATATTAGATCATTGAAGTATAATTTCAACTATCAAACCAAAAAATATAAAATCGACATCTATTTGGAATGTAGCCCTTGAATTGGGTACACCAAAAGGCATTATTTGGTAAGCAAACACCCGCAATATTTTTGTGAAATTCATCTTGTACTAATCATCATGTTTGATTCATATTTGATAATATATAGAAAACCATCAAGCAATGATAACATTTGAAACCTTACCATAACTTGTAAATTTGATCAATTTATAGCAATAGGTAATGATTTTTCAATGATGCCTTGTTAAAATATTTGAAGTCAACACAAAGTTTGATTTATCCATTCATATTTTCAATGGGAACTAGATTTACACCATGTAGAACTAGAAAAAATGACTTGTGCTTGTAAAATCTTAAGAACCTCCTTTTTTCCCACAACTTCGGCCTTGGGTTCTATGTTAATAGTATGCTCAAATATGTTTTTGTCATAAATGTTTAGGTCTTCATAAGTATAGGAAATAATATCTCCATAATTTTCATAGAGTTATTTGAACAAGCCTATTTCTTCCTCGACGTATTCCTTCCCTAGAAGTAGGTTCTAGCCTTCAAAAATTTAAACTTGATTATATGAAGATCAATTTACCTTGCTACTTGAATTTCTAAAGTTTTCATCAATATTGAACATGCTCTCTAGCCTACTTTGAGATTTTTTGGCTTATCCCACATGTCTATAGTTAGATCAAATTTGGTGGCCATAAAATCTACTTCATCTACTTTGGCATTTAATTCCCAATGAATTATTTGAAATCATAACTATTGAAGCTTTTTTAGAGGTCCAAGATTTTATGGTTGTAAGATTTGAGATGTTTATTTTTGGTAGCACATTCTAAGCTGACCTAGTATAAAATTAGCTTAAAGTCACCAGATATATTAATGTTTTTCACACTCATCTTCATAACATTTCTTAAAATGGTACACTATTTTATATTTAGTAATATTGTTAGTATAATTGAACAACACCATATAACCATAAATCAATTGCATACTTTGAGGAGAAATTAAGTGAATACTATCACTTACTTCATCTCTTGCTTGTACCCCATCAAAGTGCATTATCCATTTGTCATCTAGGTCTTGAGCTTGTTTGCTTGTGAAAGCTAAGATTATGGTAGGTTTTTGGATATTAGGTAATTACCTATTTCAATATATTTGTAATTCATTATTGAACCACCTTATTCTTGTAAAACTCCTATGATCATATATGGCTTAGGAATACTCACTTTTTAGTTGATTTTTCATCTACAAATTTAGATAGCTTGTTCCAAATTATGATGTCATCATATTTAATTTTATGCAACAGATTATTATATGGAGGCTTATTTTCTATTATAATAATAATTTTTTATTGAGTAGCACATTCATATTAGTATAATTCATGGCTAGTTACCCTTTTCCTACTGGATTCTTGGTCCATTATCATCATAAGAGCATTCTAAACTAATATGGTATATCAACTATAATGAATTTAATGACCACTAGATTAAAATTTTATACAATTATTTTTATCAAATACTTTAGCATCAATATTAGCCCCATTTCTTTGAACATGGATTTAGACCTCACAGTCACAACAACCTTTGAATATGTAATCCAAATCCTTAGAAGGTAATATTCTATCTTCAAAATCATATAAAATAGTGGTAATTTTAATACTTTTGTCTTAGGAGCTTTTAATACTCTTCCACATACACTTAAATATGTAGAAAATCTTCTAGTATCTAAAGAAAACAAGCTTATACTGAGAGGGGGGGTGAACAGTATAAGACCACTTTTTACTTTCTTTTCAAACCAATATCAATTAATGTCCTTAATTGCAATAACCAAATATAGTAGTGTGCATTAATAACTCAGATAAAAATAGTAAGCAAGAGCACAAGTCACCACACACAATTGAGACACAATATTTAACATGGTTCCCCCAATGTGGGGTACTCCACAAGATAATATCCTTATAATATTTCACACAAAAATAAGGATCCTTATACAATACAATGGTTTATTTGATCTACTCAAAGCTAGGCAATAACAAGCTCACACAAAACTTGTCCAAATCTACATAACAAGCTCACACAAAACTTGTCCAAAACTACTTAACAAGCTCACACATAACTTGTCCAAATCTACTCAACAAGCTCACACAAAACTTGTCAAAATCTGCTCAACAATCTCACACAGAACTTGTCCAAAACTGCTCAACAAGCTCACACAAAACTTGTCCAAATATGCTCAACAAGCTCACACATAACTTGCTCAATTCTGCTCCAATAAGCTCACTAAGAACTTGTCCAAATATGCTCTAGCAAGCTCACCAAGAACTTGCTCAAATCTGCTCCAACAAGCTCATTAATAACTTGCTCAGATCTACTCAACAAGCTCACCAAGAACTTGTCAAAAATTGCTATAGCAAGCTCACCAATAACTTGCTCAACTCTGCTCAATAGGCTCACTCAGAACCTTATCAAAATCTATCCCAAATCTGTCCACAAATATGTCTAAAACTGTCCACAAAGCTATCCCAAAATTGTCCACAAAGCCTTCTCAAAGGCTCAATCAATCATACACAAACTGCCACAAATCTGTCCAAAAATCTATCCCAAAGGCCTTCTCAAAGGCTCAATCAATCTTGCTCAAGTAGTACTCAAATCTCATCCACAAATCTATGAATGCAAGGCTCAAAGATGAACTCAAAAATGAATGACAATGCACTCAACAATGGATGACAACAATGATCCACAATGATCTCAACTCAATTCAAGTCAACTCATAGAAGCATAAAGAGAATTTTTAGAGACTCAATATGTTCTAAGCTCAATCTCAACTCAACTCATAGAAGCATAAAGAGAATTGCTAGAGACTCAATATGTTCTAAGCTCAATATCAACTCAAATCAGAATTATATAATAGTTTGTTTCATGGAACTTGAACAAGCACCTCACACAATCACTTGACTAGGCTCAATCAACCCAACTCAACCAATCACCACAAGGGACAACTCTTTCTCTCAAAACCCTAGTCCAAGCATGTATCAACCAACTCAAATGTTTCCAACAATGCTCAACCACAAATCTCACATAACAATGATACTCATGTTATTTTCAAGTTCTTTGCATAACCAATGGGATTCAACAACTATGCTTATAAAACAAGGTTTAAACACAACTCTCAAACCAAAAAACCTTGAAGCATTCAACCAACCACTTTTGAAAAGGAAACCACAATCAATCCTTTTCACTCCAATGATATTTCAGAAATCAACCACCATAAAAAATCAATAGGAGAATGTGCCCATACCTTTTTTATGCCAAGAATTTATCCATAAAATCTACCACACTAAACACAACTTTCCTTTCCAATATCAATAAGGGTTAGTGGACTTTAAATAATAATCAAAAGATAAAGCATAACTCAATTTACACCTTTACTCCAACTTAATAAACACATCCACCAAAGTCCTTTTTTAATAAAAACACTTATCAATAAACCTCTCAGAAATTATTTTATAACAACTCCTTATTTCTCCTAAATCTTGATTCTCAATTTCATGAACATCAAATTAAATCAAAAACTCATCTACTTTTGAAATAAAAATCACAGCCCTTATAAAAACAAAGTTTAATTAAAAACTTTAATTATTCCTAACCACCTTATAAATCTAACTTAGGGCTTAATAAAATTGATTAGAGAAAAAACGTATCTACCTTCTCAAGGGGATTCGAAACCCAAACTTGACCACACTGCGAGCGCCTTAGCCGCGGCTAAGGTTGCCACATGAGCTAGCCACTCGTTCGAAAGGGAAAGGCACAACGTGCCTTAAAACCTTTCCTCCATTTCCACAAATCAAAAGCACTTCAAGCGCTTTTCTTCCAACACCTTCCAAACGTAGTCAAGGGGATTCGAAACCTTGATGTTTGTGCTTCCACACACCTTAGCCAAAATCCAACTGCCAATGCACCACTCTGCCCATGATGAATTTGGACTTCGACCAACCTTCGTTTATTCGCTGCTTCTGCTTTCTAAAATATTTTTGCACAAATTATGCTTAGCCAACGATTATTAACCATGAGCAATCATAAGTTTATGAACCTTAGGTATCCCCTTTATATAGCCTCATTATTTTCGATGATGTCGGTGGAAATCTTGCATATTTAAATTTAAATTTTAAATAATTAAAATTTAAACTAAATATTAAAAATTAAATATCTCCATCATCGGGGCACCTTTTTCGATGAAACGAAAGGCCAACTTGGGTTTTAAGAAAAACCCAGTTCAAATATGTCATCCATGGTTTTACATAAAACCTTTTATTTTTCCTACCTTGGTTTTCACAAAAATCCTATATTTATCCATGCTTTCCAAAATATCATTTGGCCACCAAAACTCAACATGATCCATGTGACATCAATGACAACATAAAACAACTCAAATTTCCAACACTATTAGGTTTTACTATTATACTTGATTGGGTTTTTTGTATTTGTATGACTACCTTCACTTTGGAATAGCTCCTTTATTGCTTCTTAAGATATTATTAAAAAAAATACCTTTGTTGTGGTAAATTTAGATACGTAAACATGCTAAATTTTACTAGCATCTTCCTCATTTTTGGCAATATTGAGTTTGAATTCAATACAACTTCTCATATTATGTGATGTGACTTTTATATGTTATTGTGTTGTGATTGCATTTTCCTCATTAGTCTAGGATGAATACTTCAAATGGTCCTTACAATAATTTTGTAACTTCTAGTTTTTATTTTGTTTATCAATTTCCACTATATCCTTATGGATTTTTATCCCATTTTCTTATAGGGCACCAATTAGAGGAGTCATGTATGGCTTATTCCCTTTGGTTATATTTTGTGAAGTAGGTCCCTTGAATTTTAGGTGTAGTGGTGGTCTTTCCATATCAATAATGTAGTACCTAAATTTAGTTTAACTTACTTTTTGAATAACTCTTATGAGATTATGAATTATTTAATGGGTTGTTTGTTTAAGTCCTTGTTATAACCCCTTGTTTCTAATTGGATCATGTAATGGTATCTTCAAAGATAAAATTATCATCATCTTCCAAGATACCAAAATTGACAAATACTATGTAAATTAGGTTAGGAAACATCAAAATTATTTGTTGAACATGGTTGTGTGGTTGATACATTATTTTACTCATCATAAACTATTGATTTATAAATAGAACTATTTGTTCTAGTACCATATCATGATGTGATTGAAACTATTGGTTTTACATAATTGTTTTATTATTTATTATTTCCATAACACATTAAATAGTATTATGTCCAACATTATAAAAAAAAATCACATGGTGTTAATATATTAGTTCATATTGACCACGTTGTTATGCACTTGACTCCTTGGGTGATTAATAGTTTATAGAGGGACTTGATCTTTAGTGAGATATGGAGTCTTACATTGTTGTTATCCAATTTTTAGTTTTCCAACTACTATTATACCTCTTCTTCATTTTGATGATTTATTAGTACCTTAATAAATGCTACTACTTCACTCATTTGACCTTTCAATCCATCATCTTTAATCTAGGAAGGAGTATGATAGTATCATTGGTTGATGGTGGAGTGGATAGAGAGAGCAATTGAGTATAAAAAATCATTAAGGAAGGGATGTTTTGCCATGAAATGTTATCATATAGGGTGAACCTATGTATGGATAAGTGGGGTTATTAGAGGACTATTGAGATATGTAATCATTTGAGATTTACATCATAATGGGAGAGGGTCTTGGAATTTGATGACTTTGACTTTGGATAATATGGATGATATAGGCCATAAGTGGGGTATAAAATAACTTTCCAACTCTAATAAGGACATCCTCTACATGGGCTACTTTCTAAAACAATATAGCTAAATTAACATGATTAGTATTACAAATAATTAGTGGGGATTAGGAGGAAATGACTCTACCTATGGAGTGTAGGTTTGCATGGCCATGATAGGCTGTGCAAGCTCTGGCTTCTTTTTTCTGCTATTTTTTGTATGTTTTATGGCTAGGGGGATTTTATTGTTGTTGGGGGAGGGGTTTATTTTTAGCGTTGCATAGGGTTTTTTTCTCTTATTTTGTCTTGTAGGGTACTGTAATTTTGTTGTGCATGCTTCTTGTGGGGTGAGGTATTCATCGCTGGTGTTGAGCTATGGTTGGAGGCTCGGGTGAGAAGTAGGGTTTGAATTTTCAAGAGGCCCTAATGGGTTCATGACCATCTGACTCTAGATATATATTTGGAGATAAATCATCATTCCCTTCTGGTTTGGGGACTGGTCATTCTAAATTTGGTGTTTTAAGAGCTTCAAAGGTGAATGGATGTCTTGAGCGTGTGACTGAGAGGCCTGTTTTGGTAATTCAACCTGAATCAATTGCAGAAGATGTTCAATATTTGGAGAAACATGCTTTGATATTCAAATTTTTGGGTATTAGGGTTCCTCTTATTGCATTTGAATCTTAGGCTCGCATAGTCTGGAACTGGATTGATGATATGGAGATCATGCAGGGAGAAAATAATTATTTTATGGCTATTTTTTCATGCATGGGGAATCGAATTAAGGTCTTTCAGGGTGGACCCTATTTTTACAATTAGGTTGGCTTATTCATTAAGCCTTGGCATATAGGTTTTAATCCTACAGAGGAGATTCTGTTGAATGTTCCATTTTGGGTTCGATTTCCGTGGTTAACTTTAGAGTACTGGCAGACTGATATTTTTCACTCAATTGCGTTATTGTTGGGGAAATCGGTTGGACCTTCTCAATAGACTACAAAGAAAAAGGTAGTTTCTTGTGCTTGTGTCTGTGTTGAGATAGATTTAAATTAATCTTTGCCAAATTCTCTTGAAATTTGTGTTGGATCCTCGTCTTGGATTCAAAATTTGGATTATGAGACTCTTCCTTTTAGATGTTAGATATGTCATGCCTATGGACATCTCCAAAGAAAATGTCCCAAAATATTTAGGAATTCCTCTTCTAAGCCACAATATCCTCCTACTTTGTCCTCTAAGGGGAAGACTCCTATGCAGGATATTGGTTCTAGTAAAAGAAAAGTTTCAATTTCGGATAGCGATTCAGTTAAGGGGAATGCTCATATGCCAATTTGTGGATCAGACAAGGAGGGTTTCATTCCTGTTAAGCCCTACAATAAAGTAAGGGGTTTTAAGAGACCATTTAATGAAAGGTAATATGATGGCCTATATAATAGGTTTGATGCTTTGGATGATTTGGAGTAGCATGATGGAGTTTTTGCAGATCCTCTTAATAATGGTCAACAACTACTGGTTAATGGAGAAACACTTTCTACTTGTAATTTGAAAAAGAATTCATCTGGTGCTCAGATGGATAATGAGCAGTCAATGAGTAAAGTTATTGTTCCAATAAGCTATGTGGCCCAACTTGCTGAGGGGTATTTGATCTCCGCTCCTTCTGAGGAAAATATGGATATTCAGAAGGAGGGTAAAGTGGTGGATGACCCACTTTTGGTCAATTTTATGGATACTGGTTGTGGTAAAGGTTCTAAAGCAGGTCCTATGTTGGGTTTGCATCAAATAACTCTTAAAAAATGGGCCCTTAAAAAATATTCTAAGCTGGGAAGGAAAAATATGGAGAGAAAATTAAGAAAATAAGAGAGGATCTAGCTGAGTCTGGTTTAGTGCGGCCTCTTGACTCTCATTTCTCTAAATGATTATGCTTTCATGGAATGTAAGGGGTTTTAATATCACCCCTTGCCAAAAGGCTATTCGTGATATGATTAAGGTTCATATGCCTGATGTTTTTTTCCTAAAAAAATCTAAGTTGTCTGCGGATAATTTGATTACTGTTGCCTCTAAATTATGGGCTCATGGATAGTGTAAAGGAATTGGGACTCAAGGCAGTTCTGGTGGTATTGTTTGGTTATGTAATCCATTGAAGGTTCTTTCGATTTGGTGGGTCTCTATTAGATATTCTCTTTATTTGGCTGCTCTTTTTTAGGAGTTAGGGGAAGTGGTTATTTTAACTACTATTTATACCCCCTATGATCTTGCTGGAAAGATTAATCTTTGGAACCATGTGCGAGAGGTTCATGCTCTAGATCCTTATTATACTTGGATTGTTGTAGGATATTTTAATGTTATTTCTTGTTTGGAGGAAAAGCAAGGTGGATTAATTTTTCTTGGTCAGGCTTCTTTACTTCTTAATGATAATATTCAGTTTCTAAATCTTGTTGATATTAAGCCGGGTAATGGTATGTTCACCTGGTCTAATAGGAGATGTGGAATTGAATCTATTTGTGAGATATTGGATAGATTTATTGTTTCTCCTTATTGGGTTGGTAATAATTGGATCACCATATTTTAAATTCTTGATTGGAGAGGTTCTCACCACTGGCCAATCAAACTTGTTGCTATCAAACGGGGTATCATCTGTCATCCAAGTTTTAAATTTTAGTTAATGTGGCTTTAGGAACCTTCTTTGTAAGACTTGGTAAAATGTTGGTGGATTCAAGGGAAACCTTTATATGGGACTGCTATGTATTATTTTTCTAAGAGGCTTCAATTTGTGAAATAGTCTTAAAAAGTGGAACAGGTAATTTTTTGGTAATATTTTTCATGCTAATTATATGGCTCAAGACCAGCTTGATTCTATTGCTAGACAAATCAGGGATCAGGGACTTTTTGAACAAACTCTTCAAGAGGAATCAGATACTTTGAAGGACTTGGCAGAATGGGAACTTCATGAGGAAATTTATTGGAAGTAAAAATCTTGTTTGGATTGGTTGTAGGAAGGAGATAGGAATATTGCTTTTTTCTTTAACTTGGTTAAAGCTAAGGTATGTTAATGCTATTTATTCCATTGTCTCTTCTCGAGGATTTCATTTGAAATATACCCATGCTATTTTATAGGAGGTAGTTACCTTCTTTTCCTCACTTTATACTGATGATTCTTCTAGGGTGGATGTTGAGGAGAATATTATTTTGGGATGTATACCTTCAGTTATTTTTGCTGAGATAAATACTAATATTTTAAGGCCTATTTACCTTGCAGAGCTAGAAGGTATTATGAGACAAGGGAAAGCTCCGAGGCCAGATGGTTTTCTAGTTGAATTCTTTCAGGAGTTTTGGGAAATGATCTTGATTTGTTAAGGGTTTTTCAGGAGTCCTTGAACAATAAAAAGATGTTGAAGGCTTTGAATTATACCTTCCTAGATCTTATTACTAAATTGGAGGAAGCAAATTATTTTGATATGTTCTGACCTATAGATTTGTGTAATGTTGTTTATAAAATAATTATTAAGTTGATTGCTGAGAGGCTAAAACCTTGGTTGGGAATGGTTATTTTTGATGAGCAAGGAGGCTTTGTGGTAGGCCATCATATTCTTGATGGTGTTGTTATAGTTGCTGAGACCATTCATTTAATGGGTATGTCTAAGAAAAAAACTATGTTTATGAAACTTGACATGGCTAAGGCTTATGATAGGGATCAATGGTAATTTCTTCAAAAAATTCTTACATCCTTTGGGTTTGATCCTGTGTGGATTAATTGGGTTATGAGTTGTATTACAACTCATTTTTATGTTCTTTTTTTTTTAAATAAAGGGGTAAAAATTTATTGATAAAAAGTCTGGATTACAAAGTACAGCTGATCCCCCACCCAGGACTCAAATAAGCAACAAGACAGGCTAAATCACCAGACAAGGTCAACTCCCAAAGAAAACCAAAAAAAAAAAAAAAAACACATTAAGTCTGAACATCCTTATGGATCAACTCCCGTAGGTGTTGAGAATCCCTAGACGGGAGACTCTCCCAGTTATCAATACTCTGAGTATCCAATAGCTCAGAAGCCCTTTTTGCTAGGTAATCAGCAACCCCATACCATAACATTGCCCCTTTCTCCACAACTTGGGAGTAATATTGAACAAACTATCAATAGCTAATTTAGTCTCCTGAATAAAAACCACATCTAGAGAATGAACACGAATCAAATCACGAATAGCTTTTTGTCTGGGGATGTTGTTCAACCCCCTTACATTCCATGAAAGTATAATCATTTTTGGGGGTTATAAAAATGGGAGTCCAATGTTCTCACCAAACCTAACTCTACCAAAGTCTCCCCCATTAACTTAATTTTATCCTAGTATTTCTTCCGACCCACCTTCATATTCTTATCTGAAGCATTTTTTTAAATTATTTTATGCTGTAATCCCAAAGACCGTAGGAGTTTTATAGTCCATGGATGACTGCATCAATGCTTGGGTAGGAGAGGGCATATCTAAATCTGTGCCATTTTCTAAGATAACTTCACTTCCAGGGCTAGGGCCAACCATATCACCTATACTCGAAACCAAAGCCCTATGTTCTTCATTTAAACCCCCTATATCTGGTTCCCTTGGTTCCACCTCATGAAGAGACAATTGATTTGGTCCTGTTATATCTATAACAGGTAGCGATGTTTCAGGTATCTCCACACACTGATCAAGATTCTCTAGAATTTCAAAATGGTTGAGCTAAGCATCCGGCTAGTTATCCTTAATGTCTCTTTTTGCCTTTCTTCCTTTGTTTCGAGGTTTTACCGTAACAAAGCCTTCCTTATCCTGATCCCCCTCCTTTATTGGGGCTTTTCATTTATCCATATTTTGTACAGCTTGAGAGGGCCCAGGATTTGAAGCCACAGGCAGGACAAACTTAGGGCATTTTCTTTGTAAGTGGCCATATTCATGGAAAATCCGGCAACAAAAAGGAAGAGCTTCATAGTCAAGTTTTTGAACCCATGTGGTTGATCCGAACTGTATTTCAATAGAATCTGGAATAGGATTGTTTAAATCAATTTCAACATAGATACGGGCAATAAAGATTACCTTTTTATCCAGCGTCTATCATGACGGCCCAACCGGCTTCCCAAGTAGAAGGGCAATCATATGCAAGATGTCATTTCTCCAAAATTCCAATGGGAGCCATGGAAGCCGAACCCACACCGAAACCCGTGATGGTCGCTCCTATGATGGGTTGAAACACACATGCCAGGGTTTAAGAAAGAGTCCCACTTGGTTAAAAAAATAGGGACCTCCTTCAAATGCTTTGTTACGATCCACAAGACAAGAAAAAACCACCATAAAATAGTTGTTTGCACTCAGCATCACCTCCACATCACCATAAAATAGCTTTTTGCACTCAACATCGGGTTCCAAGTCTTCCTAACCCAAGCCTCCACAAAGGGAAGAGAAATTTGGATGCCCATAAATTTACCAATAAGCACATGTTTGGTTAAATACTCCACATCTTCTGCCACCGAGTCTAGTTGAACCACTAGAACCGGCCTGGCTTCACATCGTTCCAAACATCCATTGTTCTTTAACAAGCGATTCCTAGCATGCAATGGGAAATCCTGTTCCTTCCAATCATTTTTAAAAGAAATACCAGCCCTAGAATGCACGCTCTATGATGGACTTGATGCCATCACTACATTCCTCCAGTTGTCCATACCTCCTCCAGAAACTGCTGCCATCCCCGCAGAGCCCACCAGATAGGTCTCAAAAAAATTCCAGCAAAGCAACTCAACTCCTTTTTATGTTCTTATGTATGGAGTTCATTCTTATTTTTTTAATGCTTCGCTAGGTTTGCATCAAGGTGATCCCTTGTCTCCATACTTTTTATCATTATGGTTGAGGGTTTGGGTAGGTTATTAAAATATCACGTGAATCAAGATCTGCTTCATGGTTGGAGGTGGTGTAGTAATTTGCCTACGTATTCTCATTTGCAGTTTGTTGATGATACTGCTCTGATGGATGTTGCTTCTATTAGGGAGGCAAATATTTTTAGAATAATTTTGGATATTTACTTGGCTGCTTCTAGGTAGAATATTAATGAGGCTAAATATTCCAGTTTTTTATTTAATACTAATCCCCGTATTCAAACCAAAATTGTTCAAATTCTCAGATTTTAGGTTGGAGTTCTTCCTTTTAAGTACTTGGGTATTCCTATCTCTATTGGTCCTCTGCCTAGGAGTGTTTGGTCCAACATTTTAGAGAAATTTCATACTCAGGTTAGTAATTGGACTTATAGACGGTTGTCTTTTGTTGGCCGGGTTTTTCTCCTTAAATATGTGGTTCAAGCATAACCTGTGTACAAGTGTTTAATTTAGGTTTCTTAGGCAAGTTTTATTCATGATCTTGATTCTCTTTCATGAAGATTTTTTTGGTCTGGTAATTTGGAATCCTCTAAATAGTGTTTGGTGAAATGGGAGTCTCTTTGTAGATCTAAACAAGAGGGCATTTTGGGTCTTCACCTGAGTTCTATTTCTGGGCAAGATATGTATGCCAAACTTTATTGGCATTGGTGTACTAATCATGACTAAACTTGGGCTAAAATTATTTCTTATAAATATCTTTGTGGGGTGGAAGGTGATGAACTTCTTCGTTATAGATTGATTGGGAAAGGTTCCTTTGTTTGGAACACTTTGAAGAAGAGAGATTCTCTTATCAAATAGGGGTTGTTTTGGATTTGTCATAAAGGCTCTAAGGTTATTTTTTAGCACAATTCTTGAGATGGTTTTCCTACTATTTTATCTAAGTATCCTCACCTTCTTGGTCTTGCTCAACATTTTTTGGCTACTAGTTGGTCTAGAGTGATGGATTTTAAAGTTGTTAAGAGAGTTGGTCAGATGGAAATGTTCCAATGGACGGATCCTAGTGAATGGCATGTTGGAGGCTCTACGAAGGATACAAAGGAGTTGTCACACATTCTAGCTTCTAGAGAATGCTCTTCTTCACAAGATGATGATGTGTTGGCTTGGGGTCAAGATAGTAGAGGGATTTTCTTAGTTGCCTCTGAATATCATGAATTGGATCTCCAGTGTTATGGTACTAAGGAAGTTCCTTGGTGGAAGTAAGTGTGGAATAAATTTGCATGGCCTAAGTGTAATTTTTACTTGTGGGTTGCCACTCGTAATTGATGTCTCACTTGGGATAACATTCATAAGAGAGTTTTTCAAGGCCCTTCCTTTTGTTTTCTAAGTGAAAATAGTGAGGAATTTGTTGGTCATGTGCTTATTCAATGTGGTTTTATGCATCAACTTTAGCATTTGTGGTGGGGTGTGTGGAAACAATCTTGTGTTTATTCTTCTTCTCTTTTGGATTTCTGGAGGATTTTGGGAAGGCCTCCAGCTAAGGTCTTATTTTTACAAGTTGCTTGGAATATTGGTACCTCCTGCATCTTCTAGAAAATATGGCTTGAAAGAAATTGGGGAATTTTTCATGGGAGAAAGCTCTCTATTTTTCAATTCTAGAAAAGAATTTTGAGAATGATCTGGGAAACTGTGTCTACTAAATGTCATATTAGTACTCATGTGGACATAGTGGAGGTCCAGATTATGCATGGTTTGGGTTTGACAGTGTTTGGTCCATGTGCTACTATTTATTTTAGCATGAGGGGATTCAATAATAGAGTGCAGAGATATGGAATATGGCAACCCCCTCCTATGGGGGTTCTTAATATTAATACTGATGGGTATTCAAGAGGTAATCCTAGAAATGCTGGTATTGGTGGAGTGGGACGTGATTGCAGTGGTGTGGTATGTTTCTTTTTCTCATGTTTTAAAGGAAGGCATACCAATAATTATATGGAAGCCCTTGCTGTTATTTATGCATTGGAGCAAGGATATGCTTTGGGTTGGCACAAGATAATTTGTGAATCAGATTCTCAAATTATCATTAATTTTTTGAATACTTGTAATCTTACCAATATTAATTGAAGGTTGGCAGGGGTGGTTAGGCAGATTATTTGTTTTCATTTTCATATGGAGTTCATCGCTTTTATTAATATTTTAATGGAGTGGAATGGTGTTGCTGACTATTTGGCTAAATGAGCCTCTAAATTTCAAGAAGGTTGGAGTTTTAGGGAGTGGCATTAGCTTCCTTCAGTGTGCTCTCAAACTCTTACTAGTTTATTGAAAGCTGATATGCCTAGATGAGGCAGTTTTGTTGTAATCTGATTCTTGACTTTTGTATGTTTTTTTTATTTCAATAATTTTTTTACCCCATTTTTTATCAAAAATATTACAAATCATTAGTGACAAATGTAATTGTAACACTCTTATATAATATGGCTTGTTCATCATTAGAGTGAGTATTTTCTATGATTAGAGATAATGTTCTTATGAATCTATTGTTATAATAATGAATGTTTTCTTGAGGATATTTCTATATAGAATTTAACTAAAAAATAATTGAACACACATTGACTAAATTACCAAACCTCTTCATGAAAGGTTCCACAATGGAGGTCTAGTTAACCATAAAATTATCAGGCATAGTTTTGCACCATAAATTCACTTTCTCCTTTAATTAATATAAGGGTACGCATGTGATGATGTCTTATTCTTGAATGAAATGTATTAGTATCAATGTGGATATCTCATCAAGATGATATAAATCTATATTGATCCTATTCTCATAAAAGGTAGGTAGCAAATTCATAGAAACAATAGGAATGAGGGAGTAGACTATTAGTTTTAAGGCCCATGGTATAACTCTATGGTATTACCAATATAGGCTCTTGGTAACACTGGGAATTTGTCCATAGTGCATTTGTTATGAATATTACAATTGATCTATATGTAGGGCTATGTATGGATAAAGTGAAGGTATATACTAGAATACTTATTGTTATCAGAAATCCTAGGGATTTTGAGGTATAGCATGATAATATGGATGAAATTAAGGGTTTGTATTTTGCACAACCAATAGATTTGGGTAAGTTGGATTTAGATTAGAAGTAGCTTGGGAATTAGGTAGAGGTGATGGCTTTTTATAAGCTATAGTAAGGATTTTATTGGTTAGATGAGGGATAAAAATACTATAGATCTTGTATGGGTTGATTGGATGCCAAAAAAATTTGATTTAGAGTGATATCTTGAACTTTTTATGTATCCATTTGACTAAGTAGTGCTTACAAATTTTATACAATACCTTAGATTGAAGCTTATAGGTTAGTTTGTCCTAAAGTAGTGCTAACATTAGGGTCGAGAAAATTTAATTAAATTTGGAATATATATTGATCTAGATATGTGGCTATTATTAAAAATATTACTTGTTGAATTGATGTAGGCACGGATAAACCATAACGTGATGATGTTGATGGTTGACCTATGCTTATTTGTGTGTTGGATCATATTTATAAAGGGTTAGTACTTTGGGGATTCATAACATTATTGAACTATCCCACTAGATATCCTAATTGAGTAGTGGATTGTAACATGTTGATCTACAATATTGGAGTCATACCTGATAAAGGATTTGTAATAATGTTTGGAATGGTGGTCTAAAGGATGACTAAGATTGAGTGGCACTAGGTAGAGTAAGGTCATAAATTGGGAGTTTAGAAAATGAATATACAACTATTGATCAACAGGAATATGGGGGTGTGCACGAAATATTTTTTCCTTGGGACATTATATTTACCATTGATTCTTTCTCATTTGAATGCATTGGAGTTTTTTGTTAGCTTAATATATTAAAAAACAATTCTTATTATTTCCCTTTGTATTTCTCCTTTTTTAGGGAATGAGTTTGATCAAATAGAATTCTTTTCCTGAATACTATACCTTTGAGTTCACGTTCATAAGCCTAGATTGTACCCCATTTCTATTAGCATCAACAAAAAACAATTGTATATAAAAAATAATTTTTTTAGAAGAGGAGTGAATCATTCATTTTAGAAAATTATGAGTCACTAGGAAAGTACTTAGGAATTATTTTGAGGAAAATAAATAAAGCAAATCAGTATTTTTACAGAATAATTGATTTGCTTTTGAAAAATGGGTGATTTTCTATTTCAATACTTAGAAAAAGTTTTCTATTTATTGAAAAATTAATGCATAGTTTTGATAAAGGAATGGATTGCTCAATTGATAAAAACTTTTTAAATTTTCTTCAAAATTGGTGAATCATTTTTTGATAGTGGCAAATTTTTATGAACTTTTGCTTTTGCTTTATGAATTTTTTGCATGAAACTTTTTTCTAGATTTTGTAACAAAGTTTTACTTTGTAAAGCACCTAAAATTTCACAAGCAAATTTTGAAAGATATGTTCAATTTTAGTTTTTGGGGGAAAAGGAGCCTAGGCTCAATATCAACATGGAAATAAAGCCCTTGGGACCACCAATCATGACTCACAAATTTATTTTAATAGTTGTAAGAAGGAGAAATACACCTCTTTCAACCTCTAGATTCATGTTATTTTCCCATTATCTTTGCAAAAGTAATATAATTAAAACTAAGTGTTGAAAATAAATGCAATAAATTAGATTCATAAAAGTAAATGCAAAAAAGGTAATGATGCAATGGATGAAAATAAATTACATAAAAATAAATAATACTAATGCTATAATAAGTAGAGCATGTGATCAATCAAAATGCAAAGAAAATGAATAACATCAATATGCTCCCATTCACATGAAAATAAAATAATAGAATGAAAGTACTAAAAAACAAAAATAAAAGTTCTAAAATCAATATGCATTCCATAATCAAAAGCATAAATTCTAAAATTAGAAAGCAAACGTCATGCACAATATTTATACTATCCAACAATAGAGCCCATGGATATTAAATATAAATTTCACCTAGGAGTTGCCTAAGGTACAAAAATTCTACTCCTAATAAATGCATCAATTTAGGGGTATTTATAGAAAAATGATGCTTCACTAATAGTTACATTCCTTAAAAACCATCCCCAAGCTATTTAAATTACTTCTATATTACCTTTGAAACCACTAAATGATAAAATTTTGCTTTCCAATTGGTTACCCCAAATTCCATGCCTCCTTGTCCCACTTAGCCCAATGATGAGCAATTCACTTCTAGAAGGGAATGATTTTCTACTTATGTTAAGTGTAGTATCTCTTATACTACCTTCTAATTCCAAGGAATTAGCCATAGAAAATAGATGTTGCAAACCTAAGAGTAGCATTGGAAAATAGCAAAATTTTCAAGTTTTAACAAATTTGGTTGTCTCCAAAATGGACCAATTGGCTCAAAGGAGTGATTTGATCGCTCAAAGGAGCAATTCACTTGCAAAATGGAGTGATTCACTCACAAAATGGACTAATTAGCTCAAAAGTGGAATTTTCTCAACCAATGTACCTTGATACACTTGCTAATACGAGTGATTTGCTTGACATAATGAGTGAATCACTTGAATTGATGAGCAAATCACCAAATTGTGTGACCAAGGTAAAAATACACATAAATATCAAGGAAAAACACCTAAAAAGTAATATTTTATAATTTTATGGCACACTAAGAATTTTTGAAGCCTTCTAATTTTGTTAGAGGTATATTTAAAGGAATGTAACATTTTGCTAAAGTTACCTCCAAATATTTACTTTTAATAGGAGTGATTATTTTTCACCATAGGTAACCCAAAGGTATACTCTTACTATAAATAGGGGCCTAAGGCCTTCATTGTATTATTATTTTGACCATGAGAATTTAGAGATAATCTTTGTGAAACCATATTGTGCTTTGTACTCATGAATTTGTACAAAATTGGTAAGTCCTTTGCATTCCATTAGCAACATTACCTCATGGTTTGTCAAGTGCATGGTGGTTGGGTAGTCCCTTCTAGCCTATCTTATCATTCATTCATCAATTTTATAATTAAATGAATCGGTGGATATTAATGTTATTCAAGTTCTCATGTGTTGATTGATCATATGCTATCCTTACTATGGTACAACAACCATATTTTCTTTCATCCCTTGTATTTTAAAATTCATGCATTTACTTTCTATACTTAAACTTCTACATTTAATTTCATGTGTGCATTTTACTTTATACAATTAGTTAAAATAGGAACAATAGGAATCTAGCCTAAATTTGGATGTTGGATGAAGCCTATAGCAAACCCTTCCAACCTTTTTGAGACCAATTTGAGAGTGTGACAAATAAATTAAAGTTACTCCATTTATTTGAATCAACATAGTTTTTGGCATGCTTGGTGGGACAAATCCCATTTTCATGTATTTTATCATTTTTTTTGCAACAAAATGCATACATCATTGATAAAGCAATTGGATCAAAATTGGGTAAAATTTTTATTAAGTCAAACTCAATAAGTGATTTGCTCATGAAAGTGAGCGATTCACTCAATTTTTGAGTAAAGTCTGGATTTTTGTAAAATGTAAGTGATTTGATTGGCCCAATGAATGAATTTCTTGGCTTAGTGTGCGAATAATTCATTTTTTCCCATGATTTCAAAAAGGCTAATTTAAGCAATTCACTTAATGTTTCAAATCTAGACCTAGTTTTTCTTAAACTTTCATGTTTTATTTTTTCAATTTTTGTGCTTAGATTTTATAGGTACTTTATGGATGATGATTGTGACTTGAAATTCAAAAAACTACACTTTTTGCAAAGAATACTTGACGAGCACTCAAAAAACTCAATTCTGACCTTGTATTTACATCTATAATGGACAAAAGCACTTAAGTTATATTTTTGAGTTAATATTGCACTAGTTTAATATAGCAAGTGATTAAATCAACAAGTGATGATTCATTTGATAAAGGATGAGATTCAACCAAACATAGATAGAAGTAGTGTTTTGCTTGATAAAGTGAGATATTTTCTCAATATAGGGTAGAATACAATCAGTTAGCTTCATGTAAGTAATTTTCTCAAACTAATTTACCATGACAACTTTCTTCCTCTACATAATTTTTAAAAAGTTCAACTAGAAGAGAAAGTTACTTGATAAAGCAAGTGATTCGCTTGTCTTTTCTAGGCAATTCACTCATTTTCTCATAAAGTACCAAAACTACATAAATAATAAGTGAATTTATCAAAATTATAAGTGAATTATTTTTATTTACAATCAAATTATTTGGATTGATAGTTTAGTAAAAAAATGCATTCCACAAACAAATCGCTTGAAATTATAAGTGAATAACTTTAAATAAACAAATTAAAAAAAAAATGATTTTTTAAATTTTAGCCATGATTTTTCCAATTTAGCCCTAGGATTATTTCTACGTAGGTACATATACTAGAAGATCTAAAATGATACTTTTTCTTATGAACTTCAACCAAATCAAGTGAGTGATTTTCTTAAAAAAAAAGCCCAAATAGCATAAAATGTCTCATGGCCTCAAAGTCCATCACCTCAATATATATATATATATTCCCCAAGGCTAGCAACAATCTCTATAGAACCCACAACAAAATATTCAATTGCCTTCAAACCAACAATGGGTTTACCAAAATATACTAGCTCAGTACCCTTTGCCTTATTATCCTCCATACAATCCATATCTGCCTCATGGATATGTAATGTACCCTCATTCTTAATAATAATATGGACAACTTGTTCCTCAAAAAAACAATATAAGAGCACCTAATAGGGAAAAAAATCTAATTTTCTAATTGGACCTACCAAGGAACTCTAAGGGTGGTATATTTTACTATTCCCTCAATAGCTATAAAAGAACTGCCTATGTTTGATGGGAATGGGGACAATATGTCAATGGATTACCTTAAGGATTTGTATACACTAAAATCAATTCACTCCATCCAAAAAGAGGACATAATGGTAAACCTGATGATCTACTCTTTTTGTGATAAAGTTACCTTATGGTTTAGGGGTTTACTAGATAATTCAATTATTAGTTAGGCATCAATAATAGAACCGTTTATGCTTAGATTTGGCAACATGGAAAATAGTTACTTAGTATTGTCTCAATCAAGTGCAATCCAAAGGTATCCTTAGGAAGATATACACAATTTCAATACTATATTCTTGAGCATCTTGATAGTAGGAAAATCGTGTGACCCAAGCAATGGAAATAAGTGAAAAGATAGCAGTAATGTAACAACAATGATAAAATAGTATATAAATATTATGCCCTTTTTATTAATTATATAAGTTCTTTCTAAAGAGGTTACAATGAGATCCCCTCTTAGGGTATTTGCTATCAATTTGATACAATAAATTACAAATAGAAATTTGGGTGCACTCTACAAGATCTTCCTTTCTAACATGGTGTAAAGGAAGGTTTTCATGACCGTTGCTATGAGAAGTTTCTTTGTAGTCTCCATGAACTTGTAATCTACACACAAAGAAACTAAAATATATCAATAGCATGGGGGAGATTGTTGGAAATTTGAGTTATTTTGTGTTGTCATTGATGTCACATGGATCACATTGAGTTTTGGTGGTAAAAGCACTTCATAAATAATCATTTATGATATTTTGGAGAGCAAGGATATTTACAATATTTTGTGGTACAAGAGGCATATACTATTTAATTTTTATATTAATGGTTTTTATTAAAACCAATGGTAAAGGTTTTTATTAAAATCAATGGCAAGGGTTTTTATCAAAAACGACGGAAAGGTTTTTTATTAAAACCAACGGAAAGGGTTTTCATTAAAACCATTGGAAAGGGTTTTTCATTAAAACCACTATGCTAAGACTTCTCAAAATTATTATGGATGAAAAGTTTTTCCAATAAAACCTAGGTGCAAAAAGTTTCATGACGAAACTCAAAATATTGAAGGAGATATCCCAATTCAAAGTTAAAAGGTGAATTATTAAATTTTTATTTAATAATTCTAAGGTCTAAGGTTTTATTATATTATTCACCGATGTGCAAAGGTTGGGAAGATAAATAAAGATTCACCAACTTCATTCGAAGGCATGGAGGTTCATATAAATAAAAGGTAAAAACCTTTGATTATTAATGACTTGAAATAGTGCATGAGAGAGAGTTGTCAAAAAGGGGGCAGCGAAGAAAGAAGGATAAATAACTTTTTATTTGAGAGCAGGATCAAGTAAAAAGCATGGGAAAGTGACGTCACACAAGATCCTATAGCGCACTTGGTAGCACATGAACTTTGCACAAGGCAGGTTCATTGTTTGAATCCCACCAAGGGCAAAGTGTTTTGCTAAGAAAGGCAACTAAAGTTTTTAAGATTTGAGCGCAGGAGAAGTTGGGTGTTTTTGATTAAATACCAACGTGGGTTGATGCCCATGTGGTAAGCGCTTCATAGTGCTAGGCGAGAGGAATAGAGTTTGACTCCCACAAAGGTGTGAAGGCGCATTAATTTTGGCAAGGCATTTTGGCAAAGACGATTTTGAAGGTTACGAAGGTAGTGAATTTCATATAAAGGTATTTATCTCCAACGCATGGTAATATTTTTTATTACCAAATTTTTGGTGCATTAAAATTATTTTTGTGATAACTATGGAGTCATAAGTAGTTTAGGGAAATAAATGCTTGTTGTATGTGTTAATGTGCTTAGGGAGTTATAAGGTGTAGAATTAAATATTTGTTATTGTTGTATGCGATTAGGAAGATATAAGGTGTGGAAATAAATATTTGTGATTACTGTATGTGGAATTATAAGGTGTGGAATTAAAAATAAAAGCATAGGTGCTTGTTGTATGTGTTAATGAAATTAGAGAGTCATAAGGTTGAAAAGTGTTGAACTTGTTATATGTCCTAGTGCATAATTTAATTATGAAATTAAAATAGGAACTTGAGACCTAGGTAATTGTTACCTTGAGTTAGAAGATATGCACATGAGTTAGGGTTTGAATTTGAAGAAAAATTTCTTGATTATGTGCCTTGGCTATTGAGAGGAAGTGGATGGATTAGAAAATCAATTTTATGGATAAAATTGATACTTGAGTTCCGTGATTGCTTTAGTGGAGTTCATTGAGAGTATTGCCATTATTGAGGAGGTTTTTGTTGTTGCTTTGAGGATATTATTGTTAGTTACTTGTTGAGTACATTGCCACTATTTGAGACCATTGAGGAGATCATTTGCTAGTCACTTGTGGATACATTTGTCTTTTATTTGAGGAGATCATTGTTGGCTATTTGAGAGCTCTTTGCTTGAGAGAGTTGTGCTTGTTTCTTGAAAGCTTATTGACATTGCATTTATCGAGAACCTATTGCTATCACTTGTAGATATTGTCCTTGGTTGGTTGAAGTCCTCATTGTTATTGCTTGGAGAGGTTTCCATTTGAGAGATCATTTGTCATCCATTTGAGAGTACCTTGTTGAGCATTGTTGTCATCCATTTGAGAGTATATTATTGAGCATTGTTGTCATCCATTTGAGAGTACATTATTGAGCATTGTTGTTATCCATTTGAGAGTAAATTGTTGACCATTGTTGTCATCCATTTGAGAGATCATTTGTCATAAATTGTTGAGATCATTGTGGATCATTGTTGTCATCCATTGAAGAGTACATTGCCATTCATTATTGAGCACATTGTTGAGTATTGTCATCATTAATTTGTTATCCATTGTTGAGTTCATCATTGAGCCTTGCCTTCATTGATTTGTGGTTGATATTTGAGTGCTACTTGAGATTCATTGGTTGAGCCTTTAAGAAGGATTTTGGATAGAGTTTTTGGACAGATTTGAGATAGATTTTGTGCATGATTTTTTGAGCCTTTTGTGAAGGTTTTGAGAAAAAAATTGGGACAACATTTGAGCAGGATTGTTTGAGCCTTTTTATGAAGGCTTTGAGAATAGATTTGGGACATCATTTGAGAAGGATTGTTTTAGAATTTTTGTGAAGGATTTGAGGATAGATTTGGGATAAAACTTGAGCAGGATTGGTTGAGCCTTATGAGAAGTCATTGAGGTAGATTTATGAGTAGTGAAAGAGATAGGACATAAATAGGAAACACATCAACACCAATTGCCTAGCTAAGTAGATCATTGGATAGCCTAGCTAAGCAGATCAGTGGATAGCCTAGCTGAGCAGATCAGTGGATAGCCTAGCTGAGTAGATCAATGGAGAGCCTAGCTGAGCATATTAGTGGATAACCTACCTGAGTAGATTAGTGGATAACCTAGCAAAGTAGATCAGTGGATAGGCTAGTTGAGCATATCAGTGGAGCCCACCTGAGCAGATCAAGATGGCCTAGCTTTGATCAGATCAAAGTAATCATTTGTATTGGGATAAGAATCCCTATTTCTTTGTGAAATATTATAAGGATATTATCTTATGGACTACCCCACATTGGGGGAACCATGTTAAATATTGTATATTAATTATGTGTGGTGATTTGTGCACTTGCTTACTATTGCTATCTATGTTATTAATACACATTGCTATATTTGGTTATTGCAATTGAAGACACTAATTGATATTGGTTTGGAAAGAAAGCAAAAAGTGGGTGCTATACTGTTCACCCCACTCTCATTTTAATCTTGTGTTCTTCAATTGGTATCATAGTGGGTTCCTTCGGAAAGGCTAACATCTTGATAGTAGATTCTACAAGAACATAGATGGCTTCACATAATAGATCATATACAAGTAAGGCTTCACTGTTTGACGATAATAATTATGCTTTTTGAATCATGAGAATGAAGAACTACTTGATATCATAGGTATATGAGGTATGGCAGATGGTTACAAAAGAGTATAAGGTTGAAGGTGATCCTGAGATAGATAATACTATCAAGAAATTGGTTGAGATCAATGTAAAGGCAATGAATTGTATTCTGAGTGGGCTACATGAGAAAAAAATTTCAAAGGTCATGGTATTTAATTTAGATAATGAAATGTGGACCAAGTTGTGGAATACCTATGAAGGAGATTCCAAGGTAAAGTTGGTAAAACTACAAACTCATAGAAAAAGATTCGAATAATTGAAAATGGAAGATTATGAAGATATTACAAAGTTCTTGCTTTGAGGTGATGATATTGCTAACACCATGAGAGGTCTAGGATTTGAGATGAAAGAAACAAATATTACTCAAAATGTTTTGATATCACTTCCCATGATGTATGATGCAAAGGTTTCAAAAATAGAATAAATAATGAATATCGACAAGCTAACAATAGAAGAACTACAAGGAACTCTCACACCTTATGATATGAGGATAGATAATCATCATGATCCAAAGAAAGAAATTGCATTCAAATATTTAGATAAAATAAAGGGAAATATCCAGGGATAGATAGAGATTCAGATAATTATGAGGAAGCTAACTTCATCAAAATGAAAAATGACTCAAGGAATTACATGGATATGAAGAAATTCAAATGCTACAAGTGTGGTGATTATGGTCACTATGCAAACAAATGTCCACATGAAGAAAATAGAGATGATGAAAAACAAGTTCACAGAAGAAAATAAGAAGGAAAACATAAGCATGACAAAGATGATAGGTACAAGCAAATCAAGCATGAGAAGAAGAAAATATTTCGTAAGACAAAAAAATTTCTACATTGAAGAAGCAAATGATAGCTCAGATCATAGTGATAGAGATAAGTCAGATGATGAAAATGAAGAACATATATTATTAGGAATAGAAGGTGAAAGAGAAAAATTCTTTGTGTGTGGTCAAAGAGATCATAGATCAGGATATTACAATGGCACATCAAGTAAATAGGCATGGTCAAAGAATTCATGAGAGTTTGTTTGCTATAGAAGATGATAATGATCTCAGTGATAGTAAAGATGAAGAAGTCTCACTTTTGGTAAAATAAAAAGAATATTATGAGCCAAGAAAACAAAAATCAGGATTCAAAAGGCTAAAATAAGAAATCAGGAATCTTGAAAACAAGATTCGAACAAATGTCAAAATAAGAGAAGGACTACTTCAGACAATCACTGATCTAAGAGATGAGCTTCAAGATGCAAAAAGGATAGAGGAAAGGATGAATGAAGAACTAAGGGTAATAACGATAAGACATGACACATTATATGAAAAGGTTCAAAAAAGAGTGGAAACATATTTTAAGGTTGTATCTCATTTCCAAGAAAAGTCACACTCAAAAGGAAAGGAAGTTCTAAAATATGAAAGCAAGGAAAAAGTTAAGAAAGAATATTTGGATACCAAAAATAAGGATAAAGGATACAATGCACAATTCAAATATGATCACAAGGATAAAGGTCAAGAAAGGTATGAGGAACCAAGGCATGAAGAAAGGGCTTTTCAAGGACATTGTTTTTCTTGTAATGGATTTGGACACAAGCTATACACTACAGGGTCTATGGATCAAAGAAGTTTGATTTTTCTAGAAATAAATTCAAAGGAAGAAGGTATGGTTTTTAGGGACATTGCTTCTTATGCAATAGGATTGTTCATAGAGCTTCTCAGTGCAAAGTAAATGAGCAGTATGGTTTTGATTATAGAGCTACACAATTCAGAGGTCATGGTCAAAATGATTATGGAAACAGAGATTCACAATACAGGGTTCAAGAAAGGAATGGATATGACAATGATTTCAAGAAAGAATTAAGGATATGGACACTATACAAAGGATACAATATCAAGTGTTTTAATTGCAATAACATTGGATATATTGCAAGATGGTGTGACTCAATTCCAAACAGGTTCAAGGCAAGAAAGTCAAGCAGTTTCAAGGCAAGAAGGTCAAACAGGTTCAAGACAAGAAGATCAAGTAACTTATTAAGAAAAGGATATCAGAAAAATGTGTAAGGAAGTTGACAAAGGAAAGGAACAATGTAATATGGGAGTAAATGTACTCCCACCCCAAAATTAATCACGTCAAGAGAGAAGTTGGTAGGGGGGCTAAGCTTAAAATTCATATATTTTAGCCCCATAGGTGTCCCTTTTGCCATTGATGTCAAAGGGAGAGAGATTTGAGTAATGGGGAGAGCATTGAGTTAGGGGGAGCAGCTTCCAAAAGAGAGTATTGAGATAGGGGGAGCAGCCTCCAAAGAGAACATTAAGATAGGGGGAGCAGCCTCCATAGAGAGTATTGAGTCAGGGGGAGCAATTTTGATTTTCAAAGATGGTTTTTCAGTGATTGTGGTGATTTGCATTAGAGGTGTTGCCATCAATGACAAAGGGGGAGATTGTTGGCAATTTGAGTTATTTTGTGTTGTCATTGATGTCACATGGATCACTTTGAGTTTTGGTGGTAAAAGCACTTCATAAATAATAATTTATTATATTTTGGAGAGCAAGGATATTTATAGGATTTTGTGGCACAAGAGGCATATAATATTTAATTTTTATATTAATGGTTTTTATTAAAACCAATGGTAAATTTTTCTATTAAAATCAATGGCAAGGGTTTTTATTAAAACCGACGGAAAGGTTTTTTATTAAAACCAACGGAAAGGGTTTTCATTAAAAACATTGGAAAGGTTTTTTCATTAAAACCACTATGCTAACACTTCTACCAATTATGATGGATGAAAAGGTTTTCCAATAAAATCTAGGTGCAAAAATTTTCATGACGAAATTTAAAATAATGAAGATATCCCAATTCAAAGTTAAAAGGTGAATTATTAAATTTTTATTTAATAATTCTAAGGTCTAAGGTTGTATTATTTTATTCACCGATGTGCAAAGGTTGGGGAGATAAATAAAGATTCATCGATGTCATTCGAAGGCATGGAGGTGCATATAAATAAAAGGTAAAAACCTTTGATTATTAATGACTTGAAATAGTGCATGAGAGAGAGTGTCGAAAGGGGAGCATCGAAGAAAGAAGGATAAATAATTTTTTATTTTAGAGCAATATCAAGTAAAAAACGTGGGAAAGTTACATCACGTAGGAGCCTATAGCACACTTGGTTGCGCATGAAATTTGTACAAGGCAAGTTCACTGTTCGAATCCCGCCAGGGGCAAAGTGTTTTGCTAAGGAAGACAACTTAAGTTTTTTAGATTTTAGCATAGGTGAAGTTGGGTGTTTGGGATTAAATCCCAATGTGGGTTGATGCCCATGTGGTAAGCACATCATAGTGCTAGGCGAGAGGAATAGAGTTTGAATCCTGTGAAGGTGTGAAGGTACATTAATTTTGGCAAGGCATTTTGGAAAAGACAATTTCAAAGGTTATGAAGGCGACAAATTTCATATCAAGGTATTTATCTCCAGCGCATGGTAATATTTTCTATTACCAAATTTTTGGTGCATTATAATTATTTGTGTTATAACTAGGGAGTCATAAGGAGTTTAGGGAAATAAATGCTTGATGTATGTGTTAATGTGCTTAGGGAGTTATAAGGTGTAGAAGTAAATATTTGTTATTGTTGTGTTTGATTAGGGAGATATAAGGTGTGGAAATAAATATTTGTGATTGATGTATGTGGAGTTATAAGGTGTGGAATTAAAAATAAAAGCATAGGTGCTTGTTGTATGTGTTAATGAAATTAGGGAGTCATCAGGTTGAAAAGTGTTGAACTTGTTATATGTCCTAGTACATAATTTAATTATGAAATTAAAATAGGAACTTGAGACCTAGTTAATTGTTACCTTGAGTTAGAAGACATGCACATGAGTTAGGGTTTGAATTTGAAGACAAATTTCTTGATTATGTGCCTTGGCTATTGAGAGGAAGTGGATGGATTAGAAAATCAATTTTATGGATAAAATTGATACTTGAGTTCCATGATTGCTTTAGTGGATTTCATTGAGAGTATTGCCATTATTGAGGAGGTTTTTGCTATTGCTTTGAGGATATTATTGTTGGTTACTTGTTGAGTACATTACCACTATTTGAGACCATTGAGGAGATCATTTGCTAGTCACTTGTGGATACATTTATCTTTCATTTGAGGAGATCATTGTTGGCTATTTGAGAGCTCTTTGCTTGAGAGAGTTGTGCTTGTTTCTTGAGAGCTTATTGACATTGCATGAGGAAGATATTATTGAGAACCTATTGCTATCACTTCTGGAGATTGTCCTTGGTTGGTTGAAGTCCTCATTGTTATTTCTTGGAGAGGTTTCCATTTGAGAGATCATTTGTCATCCATTTGAGAGTACCTTGTTGAGCATTGTTGTCATACATTTGAGAGTACATTATTGAGCATTGTTGTCATCCATTTGAGAGTACATTGTTGAGCATTATTGTTATCCATTTGAGAGTACATTTTTGAGCATTGTTGTCATCCATTTGAGAGATCATTTGTCATACATTGTTGAGATCATTGTGGATTATTGTTGTCATCCATTGAAGAGTACATTGCCATTCATTGTTGAGCACATTTTTTATTATTGTTATCATTCATTTGTTATTCATTGTTGAGTTCATCATTGAGCCTTGCCTTTGTTGATTTGTGGTTGAGATTTGAGTGCTACTTGAGAGTCATTGGTTGAGCCTTTGGGAAGGATTTTGGGATAGAATTTTTGGACAGATTTGAGACAACTTTTGTGCATGATTTTTTGAGCCTTTTGTGAAGGTTTTGAGAACTGATTTGGGACAACATTTGAGCAAGATTGTTTGAGCCTTTTTGTGAAGGCTTTGAGAACATATTTGGGACAACATTTGAGAAGGATTGTTTTAGCCTTTTTGTGAAGGCTTTGAGGACATATTTGGGACAACATTTGAGCAGGATTGGTTGAGCCTTGTGAGAAGGCATTGAGGTAGATTTGTGAGCAGTGAATAAGATGGGACAGAAACATAAAACACATCAACACCAGTTGCCTAGCTGAGCAGATCAGTGGATAGCCTAGTTGAGTAGATTAGCGGATAGCCTAGATGAGCATATTAGTGGATATCCTAGCTGAGTAGATCAATGGAGAGCCTAGCTGAGTAGATCAGTGGATAGCCTAGCTGAGTAGATCATTAGATAGCCTAGCTGAGCAGATCAATGGAGAGCCTAGCTAAGAAGATCAGTGGAGCCCACATGAGCAGATCAGGACAACCTAGCTTTGAATAGATCAAAGTAATCATTTTTATTGGTATATGGATCCCTATTTCTTTGTGAAATATTATAAAGAGATTATATTGTGGAGTACCCCACATTGGGGGAACCACGTTGAATCTTGTATCTAAATTGTGTGTGGTGATTTATGCACTTGATTACTATTGTTATCTATGTTATTAATGCACACTACTATATTTGGTTATTACAATTTAGGACACTAATTGATATTGGTTTGGAAAGAAAGTAAAATGTGGGCGCTATACTGTTCAGCCCCCCTCTCAGTATAAGCTTGTGTTCTTCAGATTCAGACCTATTGGATTAATCTCAGGGATATTGATTGTGTATGCCTCACATAATTGATTGAAAATTGATGCTAATATTTTTAGTAAAGGAGTGTATTATCATGGAGGCTAGCATTATTGAGCTTTTTTTTATTCTATTATGAATGATATTAGGTTGGTGGAGGCTGAGCCTGGTAATTAGGTTGAGTTGGTGGTTGTAGTGTTGTGGATTTATTTGAGGATCCAATGATACTCAAGATAACTTGATTTACTAGGGCCACATTCTATTGTGTATTTCATCCTTTACATTCTTGTTCATCCATTCCTTTTTATGGAGCTTAATATCACCTTCCTAGACGTTAATGTCCTGAATGACCTTAGCCTATGATAGAATTTCTTCAAAGAATCGATACTATTGGAGTTTTATCAGAAACAAGATTTACTTCGAAAAAATCCTAGTGAATAGTCTGGTAAGCTTTGTTATGGCAAGGTGAAAGGCAACTTGTTTATTATTGCTCTCCACAAGTTATCATAGTCAATGACTGACTCATCTTAAAATTATCTAAGATTATACAAGTTAGCCAATGTTGCCCTTTTCCTAATGCTAAATGAAAAGTGTTCTAAGAATGCATTTTTAAGTTGTTCAAAGGAATGGATGCTATATCGTGGTAGATGATTATACCATTCTAAAGCAGGCCCTGCAAGAGTTATTAGGAATGTTCTTAGCATGAGGGCATCATCATCCTAAATATGAAAGCATACATTCATGAAATGAGTGACATGATATTGAACATCTTTCTCTTATTTGAACTTATCTAATTTTGGCATTTCAAAATACTCAAGATATGGGGGTGATGGTACGGATGGATGAAATGGTTGGTTGTGAAGCTAACAAAAATTAGGTTTATGGTAACCTATATCTGGAGTTTACTTCTCTAAGGAATTAATGTGGTCTATTAGCAAATCATATGCATCTAGTAAAATAATTTCATTTGCTTACTTCTACCCTTGAGGTGGTTGGGTGTTATCAACACACACGTTCCTATAAGGTAATTTAGGGTATGTGTTGATTGGTTCTTGATATTCTAGATGTAGCTAATCATAGGGATCATACTCCACTAGATAAATGTATGGTCTATTTTGTTCAAGCAATTGATACCTTTGAATATGTATGGGTGGCTGATTTGATAAAAACATAAGGCATACAATTTTGGTTTGGCCATGATGGAAGGTTTTCATATTCCATAGGGTGTCTTATGCATTTTTGCATCCTATGAGTACAAAGGGTAGGTACCGTTTCATGCATTGCCTTTTGTAACTGATCTTGTTGTACCTTTTGTTGATGCAACCTTTGTAGATGTGATCGTTGTTGGTCCACCCATTGCTAATTTAATTATTGTTGGTCTGATCATAGTTGGTTCAACTATTGTTGATATGATCATTGTCATTCCAAATATTGTTGATCTAGTTGTTGGTTAATGTTTTGCCTAATTGATTGATGAGTGTGGTTTATTTGATCATATGTATGGGTTTTGTTTAGTATGGATGTTCTTGTTGGGACTTTCACCCTTGGTAATATCTATAAATTATTTTACATGGTCCTTATAGGCCACATTGACCTCATATTCTAGTTTAAATGCGATATCTCGGTAATTAGGTGGTGTAGAGACACAATTTTATTGAATGAATGGTCTCTTAAAACATATTGGGATTTGGGTACCCTGCATCTATAATGAATGCAAGGAGCTAACATGGGTTATTTACAAAAATTATGGTTAACACATGCATCCTATTTATCATGTTCTTGATTTATAGATAGATAATCAGTTGGGAAATTCTAGTAGTAGTCATCTTGGTATGGGATGTACTCTTTCATTGCTTCTAATGGTTCTCTAGGACAAGCCATGATGTGAATGCACAACACTACCCTATTAGGTCCCTAAATGGGCAGATGATTATTTTTATAGAAATCAAGGAAAGTGTCTAGATAGGGAATGTATTTCTTCTAATCGTACTCAAGACCTATAAGTGCTTCCTAAATGAGGATTTCTTGAAGGTCAAATTCTCTATATGAGATACTCAAGTTACGATGTGTGCCATGATGTTAGTCAGGAATGAGAAGGTCCTCTAGATTAAATTAGAGATATTGCATGTCTCCTTGGGAGTGTTTAGAAGTGCTAGCTCTTTACTGAGCTTGATTGCATTTTGTTACCATGATCTATACTATGCAAAATAGTAAATAAAAAAACAAGCAAGAAAACAATTTTTTTTTTGTGTTTTTTAATTTTTTATTTTTGTGTTGATGATTTTTGATTTTTTTTTTGTGTTTTGTTTTAAACCTATTCCTATGATAACTAAAATGTAAAATGAATTGAAAACTATGAAATGTGGTTTGTGCACATCCCTCTATAGAGGAATGCAACACAAATGGGAAAAATTGGCTTCCTAGGATACTAGATATGGTTGTTGGGTATCCTAAGGAAATAATGTACCTCCTAAAAGAGGCCACACTGTCTGAGTCCTGCTACTTGCCCAATCGAGTTTTTATTTCTACATTTCTTAGATTGCAAGCAACCTCTTCCCTTGCTTGTCGATCGTTGAGGTAATTTTGGAGCTTTGAATGGTATTGTAGGTGATTATTTTGGTGGACAATCTTCACAAAGATAGAAACCTTTGAATATATTATTTATTCTCCTCATTCCTTGTTCCATTCAATGTGATCATTTTATGTTGTTCATCCATGTTTATTGAGGTAGAATCTGCCACCTTTTTTCTTGTAAAAGTGAGCTCCCTTTTTGTCTACATAAATGCAGGTTGATGATCAACTGCTATGTGCATTGCCTTTTGCAGGTTCATCTATCCAAGATGTGAAGTGTAAGACCATTCAAATGGATCCTTGTGTCATTTTTATGTAATCATGGAGCACGCACCTAGCTATGCGTATTGATTTATACCATCACAAAAGCACACATATCCACACAAATACATAAATTGAACAAAGAAAAGCCAACGCATGCAAAGTTTCTTGTATTAATATTTAAAGGATCTCTGATTACAAAAATGCCCTCTTAGGGTCACTCGAAAGACGATACAGATGTTACAATTGCCAATGCCCTCAATAGGGTAGGTGCACTTATTGTGCTTCGGTGATTACTCACAAACTGCCTTGGGGTAGAGCTAACCCCCTTCTCCACGATGTGGAAGGATTATGATATAGGCTCCTTTTTGCACCTATCTCTCTATGAACAAGAAACAATAACACACGATTACAAATATTGATAGCCTCTCATGATGAGGCCCTTTAAATAAATATTCATGTAAATACCATTAAACTAGTAAAACAAGAAAGCATAACGAAAGACTTTAAGCTATTCTAATTACATCAATAATTATGCTAAAACATACAAGACATGAATAAGCAAATGATGCATAGATCAAATATCAAATTAGAAGCAATAAAGCACATAAAAGATCCAATGTACTCCTACTTAATGCAACGCATGAAATGTCTAATTCCTATGGTCAGAGTTTCCCTAAGATGCAATTAAACCTATAAAAAGACTAACATGACTAATCTATGCAATCAAAAGTAAAGTAAGTAAGGTGATCATTAACCTATTGCAAACTACAGATGTGAGGGGTGATCTTCACTGTGAACTATGGATGACAGCTGTGGTTTGACCTCTAATGGGTTTTTCCTTAGAATTAGGGGTAGTGGGCTTGACCTCCTTGTTCGAATTGATGTTCAAGGGTCACCTTTGTTGTCCTCTAACATATTTGGCAGTCAAATCATAGTGAAGGGCCTTCATTTTCTTGGATTTGTGTTTCTTGATTCTCTTAAGCACCTAGGGCATCCATGGCTAATTGGTATTTATATGGATAGCAAAGGGGCTCTCAAATGCATAAAGTCGGTATGCAATTTGATAGGGCTTCGCTGCTCTCTTGATTAGTTAGCTCTTGTTCGATAATTTGTGAGCACTTCGCTACACAAATCATCTCTCTTCTTATCATCCCCTTGGAGGGAGGTATTTATAGCATGCCCCTAGGGCTAGGGGTGGCTTCATGGAGAAGCCAAGACCAAGAAGGTTGGTTAGGATAGTTGGGATGGAAGCCTTTGGAATCTTCCATCCTCCAACTGCCTCCTTCTAGATCTCTTGGCCGTCCAACTGATTTGGCTTAGATGGAAGGCCTAAATGAACTCTAGTTTAGACCATAGGTCATAGCCATAGTACAGACTATAGACTATAGGTGTCAATCATGGTTCAAACTGGAGATCGCAGGTCTGGGCTGCGGTTCAAATTGCTTAGGCTAGAATGCTTAAATTGACTGGTTAGAACCACTACTCTATCTTGGAGTCTATCCAAGATCCTTCATATGGTTTTGTAGCATGTCCATATGAGTATTCACCCTTAGCATGACATATTTTAGGTGTCTATATATGCCCCTTTTGAGATACATTGTGAGATCAAATAATGCTGAGCAAAATAGACCTCCTAGAATGATGTCACGGGTTCTATAATGATCATTAGTCTGATCAATATTAGATTCCCCAAGTCTAGAAAAAGGACGTGCATCTTGGAATAATTGCTTCCAACATGGGAAGGCTTACATTTGAAAAGTTTGCACTCGTCATCAGACATTCGGGTAGCTTTGGTGCTACAATAGGAGTTAGGCCTATATAACCAAAGGATGAGAGCTACAAACAAAATTTCATATTTGCTATTTGCCCCAAGCAGAGGGGGAAGCTTATGATAGCTGTTAGCAATGATTCACAAGGATGAATGCAATTTTGACAAGATTGAGGGATCTACGATCTCCGGGATCTTTTGTTGATTTTGATTATGACATGAAATTATGACTACCCCCTCAAGCTATGAGTTGATGAGGGTAATGACAATGTCTGAAGTGATAAAATTGCTTGACCATAATGAATGATCCTGAACAACTTTAGATTTGAGACATTTAATGCCTTGGCTAGGCCTAGTTTAGCTTATGATTACAACGCTTAGTAGTATTTGCACATCTCTCTCCCATGGAGTAGTCAGGCTATGATAGTCGTCTTAGGGAGTCAAAATAATACAAATTCGAGAATACTTGTGTTGAATCATATTATCGATGATTTGCTAAAAAGGATGTCATAAAAAAAATGACAATTTTTCCCCAAATGTCCTTATTGTGATTTACTCATCTTGTTGGATTACATGGAGTGCAAGCCGCTACAATCGCCAATTTTATAGGATAAATCATTGAATACCAGGTGCATTTGGTTTTTCATTGTTTGATTTTTTTGTTTAATTTGGCATTTATTGGATTGATCCTGGTGCTTGTAACATCACCATATTTACAATTTTGATCATGTATTTTGATTTTTATCCACTAGGAGTCATTAATTTACCTTTTCAAACCTTTCCACGATGGGTTTTTATTGCATTTATTGCTAGTTGCGGACCACAGGTATAGTCTGTGGCTTACACTTCCAAATTTTGGGGACTGTAGGTCCGTCCTGTGAGCGAAAAACCCTAGTTTTGGAACCACGGGTGTCAGCTGCGGTCCACAGAGATTAGGACTTATAAATTGAAATCCCATTTGAAATTTTTCATTATTTTCTTGCAACCCTTAGAAAATTGAGAGCTCTGAGAGAGAGAAGACATTCCTTGATACAAAACGCTGTTAAAACTCGACCACCATTACACTCGTCTACTCTGATGGCAGATCCTGATCAACCATCAACTAGCCAGGGGCAAGGTGTAGGAAAGGAAACTCAAAACCGAGACCTTGAACTCAATATCAGTAAAATGAACCACACTTAAGAAATGCAAAAATTAAACCTCATTAAACTGTCGATAATGAACCCCACTAGTATAGGTTAGCTTAGGATTTAAAGTGGTCTAGGAGGGTACCTGAAATGGGTGCCACTCCTAAACCATAGCTGGTAGTTGTGGTTCCCAGTTGGCAAATTGGGAACCGCAGGTTTCAGTTGTGGTCTCCAATTTCTCAAATTGGGGACCGCAAGGTGCAGCTACGGTTCCCATTTTACAAATTGGGGACCACAAGTTGCAGTTGCAGGTTGCAATTGTTAGTTTTTTTTTTTTTAAGAAATTTTTAAATTTCTTTAGATCTACTTAGCTAGATTTAGCTTACATTATGTTTTTTGCTTCTTCTTTTTTTTAGCTCTGCTTAGCTAGATTTAGCTTACATTATGTTTTTTGATTTTTTAAAAGTTAACTTCTAGAGTATGGGAGCCTGACTTGATGAAGACTCTCCATGAGGCCTTGTCAGATGATGACCAAGCATAGTTCCGAATCGTTGAGTTTGGTTATTTCATGGATCTACCGACCATTAGAGTAGATCAAGCCTATATCATTGCATTGGCCTGATGCTGGAATGTGCAAACCAACACATTTTACCTTCCTCTCGGTGAGATGACCATCACCCTTGAGGATGTCTATAGGATCTTTAGGATCTCCATTGATGGCGAGGCTATCATTTCCTCTGCCTACATGACAAAGGATGCTATTTTTTCTGCCATCTTCAGTGATCAGAGCATCGACACACAGGATTATGTAGACCATGGAGGGGTGCACATCGGTGACTAGTACCGAGATGATGTCTTCTTTGTTTGAGAGGTCTTCTTTATGCATCTCATATTTTAGATTGTCCTTATAGACTCCTTGGACGTAAGGATTTCCTAGAACATGTTGGCCCCTACTTAGAGGGTGCTTCAGAGCTTGACGAAGGAGCCACTACTGCTAGCCTGGGGGAGCTCCTTACTATGCCATATCTACAGGGAGTTGTACCAAATTATGAAGCAAAGCCATAAGGGCATTAGTTGTAGCCTATTGTTATAGATCTGGGGGTGGTGACACATTTTAATTGAGCATCCTACTGATATACCTATGTGCATCACTACCCTAGATGATGATCATTAGTGTTACACCACCTGCTAGCCTCATGCTAAGGAGGGTATCTGTAGTAGGTCTCATGCTAGGGACACGAAGCATTACATAGTTTAGTTTGCATCACTTGGGCCAGGGGACATTGTCTAGCACCCCTACATGGATTGCCCTACATGGACAAAGGCATACGAGTTTCTGTGATGGGCCCACCAAGATAGATGGCTTATCTGGCATAAGCCAAAGGTCCAAGAGTATCAATTTTTCTCTTATGTCCTATGATAGTTTGACCTGGTGCAAGACCTACCAGATATGCCCTTGAGGTATAGATGCATGGCTCTGGAGAGGGATATCCTGATGATAGTTCCTCCACCATTAGGATATGCACCTGATGACTTCTAGGATTCAGGGGTTGAGACAGCAAGGACCATGCTCGACTATGATGGGTGGTGGTCTCTATTTATATGGTATGGGACAGGGCCTCTGGGCTGAGAGCCAGTTGAGGAAGAGGTAGAGGCATTTCCTGATGGGTGTAGGGTGTGCCAGTGTACTAATAGTGGTTGGGGTGTAGAGGACACCACTGAGGACCTACCGAATATCAACCCTGAGGAGGATGCTCTAGAGGAGGGTGAGGTCCCTCTTGATAGCATAGAGGGATGACTGCTAGCATAGGTTGCTAACTTGCAGAGTCATATTGGGTGCTTTCATACTCAGTATCACAAGAGAGATACCACCATCACCACTCTGGAGGTGAAGGTGGATGACAGGGAGTGACACCTGACTGAGGTGCAGGGCCAGGTATAAGAGCTCACGACTTGAGCTACTAATGTAGGGGCCCAGGTGCAAAGACTACAGACTACCCTGGAGTTGGCATAGGTGTAGCGAACTACAACAAATGTAGAGCAAGATATCAAAAAAGTAGTGAGGGGGGCTATGCTACCTCCTCAGGCTATCATGGGGCCTCCTGTAGCACCAAAAATAGGTACAACAACTACACAAGATCCGATTGCTGAGGTGACATGACTGCACAGTATGGTCATGAGGACCAATTAGATGCAAGTAGCCCAACTTGCTCACATTGATCAACTAGTTGGCTATATAGAGATGCATGAGCTACAGGTTCTTGAGGATCCTTTCACATCAGAGTCTCAGCATACCACGTCTAGGACCTTAGGGTAGTCGACAACGAGCTTGCGTCACAGGACTCACAAGACTAAGAGGACGCACAAGTCCTCTAGTACACACATAGCAAGGTCACAGGCCAAGATTAGAGATCTAAGGCAGACATCTGGGACCTCCATCCAGAGGACTAGCCTACTATAGTTACCAGTTTCCCATGTGCTGGGTGCGTTAGGCTTTGGAGGCAGGCAGGATCCATAGTAGGATCCATCACAGGTGCCAGGTCAGCCAGGAGAGCAAGCTCCAGAGCATAGTGTAGAGGGAGGTGGTGAGAGCTCTAGTACAGGGGGAGTAATATAGATTTGGGTTATAACAGCTATCGGCTATAGTTTGGATGTTCTTATTTTACATGTAAGGTCGAGGACCTACATAGTTGTAGCCTGCGGGCATTTTGCACTCCCTATGTACTCGTTTGAACCCACATATATATGATATGATATTTCATGGCTCATTATGTGTACATGTTTATTTATTATTTATTATTTTATGTTTATTTGATGCACATGGATGCAATGCTTATTTAAAAGCTATGTTTATATGATTGCGATGTATGGATGTCATGCACTAAATAGCTATTCTACTTTATTATGATGATATGCAGTGATCTAGATGAGTAGATGGATGCGATGTTTATTTTTAATGTATATTTATTTTTGCTTTGTGGGCATGCGTATATTTTATGCAGTTTATGATATGCTATGCAATGTATGGTAATGCGTTATGTATAGAATCATAATCTAATGGAAATGAACCTGTATGCTTTAATCACTTAAAACATAAGGAATGAATGTAAATAGTGTATATCAATTTTTAACATATGACACTAATAATTGATAATTCTCATTACAAAACCCATACATATTTTTAATATATGACAATCATGCAAAATAATTGATAATTCTCATTACAAGAACTTAATCAATTAATCACCCATATATGAAATGCAGTAAAATGGATTGGTATAATGGTAATGAATGAATATGTCATTTTGTATATTTCTTCTTTGCTGCACTATATAGTCAGTGGCCGTCTAAACATCATTTCTGATATTCATGTGGTATCTATCCTATATATTTGATTGTGCTTTGTAAAAATGCATTCTGATGAGTGAATGACTCATATCTCTGAATTCTAATGATATTTGGTATTTTGTTGCTATCACAGCACTTTTTAGGGTTTTCCTTGAGACTCAAACACCCTAGTATAATTCTCCAAAAATTACATACTAACTATACAAGGCTTATATTGGACAAGGCTTTTGCCATGACAAACTCAACTATTCATTATCCCTATGTGTGCATGTGAGTATTTTTAGATAGATAGTAAGCATACCCCGTATGTTAGTCGGGACTCTTTCAACCCATATGTGAGATAAGGTTCCTCATACGATCGTACCATCCTTGTTTTAGGTTTCATTAGACTTATAAAACTAGACAATCCTAGGTACCTAGAGCTAGCTCATCTTGCAAATTGATCAGGGCTACCCTTCCAAACGCAGGTGGGACTATTACAACCCATTGCTACATTTGGGGATCACCCAATAGAACTACCCCTCCGATTTTAGGCAGGAATCTTCCAACCCATTGTTGCGATCGGGGATCACTCTATGGCTTTCGAAAGGTGGATAATCCAGGGATTCAAGTTATCACCCTTCTTACTTTCTTAGATGTAGTGATAAAAATCACTGTTAGTCCACGTGTTACCATTTTCTTTGAGCAAGGGATTTTTATAGTGCTTTTGATTCACTATGTCACTTTACATTTTGAACTTAAAATTTGTACTTTTTGTTGCACTTTGTAACTTGGGATTTAACTTTTGTGACTTTGGGATTTATAGGGGAAATTCTTGTCCTTTTGCCAAAGTACACCTTTCTAGATCGACTATTTGCAAGATAAGCAGGTCGTGAAACCCATCTCTCTAGATACCTAAGACTGCTATCGTAGCTTTCATCCTCTCTCGTCTTAGCAGGATTTTATATATTTTTGCTTAGTGATGGGATTCTGATATGTTGAAGCACTATCCCAACTAATGACCTTGTTTATAACAGCAAAGCAAGCTTTGTACAATATTTGAAGAACTCACTAGGTATGGCTGAGTGACAGGAAAAATTTAACATACATATATGTTTCTCCACAATAAGTATCGTGTATGAATGCAATGAATTATGGTAAATGCAAGGGTGCATGATTGTCATAAAAACGTGTAGTTGTTTGTAAAATTTTGATAAACACATTACACTCTACTATGGAATGCAACGGATGAAAAATACCTAAATGAAATATGATGATGTGAATGCAAAATGTAAATGCAAATGTTTTTGGATTTTAAGCTTTATCAATTTTTTTTTTTGGACTTATACACATTTTTATTGATTTTTATAGATTTTTGAGCTTTCATATTTGACAAAACAATGAGTACATGTCCTTGGAGCTTTTTAGGGTTGACCAAACAATTTTTAGAAATCCTTGGAGCCTTTTTAGTTGACCAAACTCTCAGCAAGAGGGCGTGGAGCCTTTTGGGATGACCGAGAAGCTATAGGAACTCTCGGAGCCTTTGGGTTGACCAAGCAATTTTTGGAAATCCTTAGAGACTTTTGAATTGACAAAAGGTTTTACAGCCACTTTTGAAACCTTTTAGTTGACCAAACTCTCAGCAAGAGGGCATGGAGCCTTTTGGGGATGACCAAGAAGCTATAGGAACTCTTGGAGCCTTTGGGTTGACCAAATGATTTTTGGAAATCCTTGGTGCCTTTTCTCGATCAAGCTTCTTAATCAAATAGAGTGGGGCCTTTTGGGATGATCGAGCAGTTGATAAAAAATCCAAGGGGATTTTGGGTTGACTAAAGGCTTACAGATGCCTTTGGTGCCTTCACTACACTCTCAGGCATATAATGCCTTAATATGGATGATATTGAGAGGCTCAAACTCTTCTACACCCTCTAGCGAAGTTATGTGATAGGTTCCTAGACCAATATTTTCAGATATGATGTAAGGCCCTAGCCATTTAGACATGAATTTATCTCACATGTGATGTAGGAGCATCCAGTGGTAGCAGAGCAATATTGCATCAACAAAAACAAAAAACAAAAAACAAATTCTAAGTGTTTTGCCTTGGTGTTTGTCAGCCGCCAGTTGGGCGGGAAAGTAGAATTTAAAATTTTATCAGCCACCAGTTGGGCGGGAAAGTAGAATTTAAAATTTTATCAGCCACCAGTTGGGCAGGAAAGTAGAATTTCAAATTTTATCAGCCGCTAGTTGGGTAGGAAAGTAGAATTTAAAATTTTGTCAGCCGCCAGTTGGGCGAGAAAGTAGAATTTAAAATTTTATCAGCCGCCAGTTGGGTGGGGAAGATAGATTTTAAAAGGGTATTTTGGATCTAGAAATATGGTCTTCGATCTGGGATTGGGCTCCACTATTGAACAAGTTTGGCATTGTAATTTCTGCCCCTTTAAGTTGGCATTATGAAAATAATTCTAATTTAACTCTTTGGATTTTTTTTTTTGTTTATGTTTGTTGATCCTCATCAAGTGGTATCAGAGCGGGAGTTCCTGAGTGTGTAAATAGATCACCGAATGTGAGGTAGTTTACACCAGGATCTGTGGTTAAGGTTTGTGAGAGAAGTGAGCAGAATGCCTCCACGAAGAAACCGTGGTGGTGGGAGAAATATGGTGCCAGAGGAAGATTTCAGAGCATTGCAAAGGCAAGTTCAGGCTCTACAAGAGGAGCTGCGTAGAGGGTTTGAGCCAAGGAGAGAAGATGAAAATGAAGATGAAGTTGAAGAAGAAGAGGACAAATTTGAGGAAGAAGAAGAGGTAGTAGATCCTACACAAGCTAGGTTATACAGATCCATATCTCATATTGGAAAGAGACCAAAGATGGAGGTTTCTACGTATTCTGGAAATCTTGATCCAAAGGAGTTGATTGACTAGATCAATGATTTGGAAGAATAATTTGAGTATGAGGAGGTTGAAGATCCTGAGAGGGCCAAGTTTGCTAAGACCAAACTAAAGGTTCATGCTAGAATCTGGTGGAAAGGAGTACAACTTGATAGAAATAGAAGGAGAAAAAAGAGGATCACCAAATGGGAACAAATGGTGGAAAAGCTGAAGAGGTAGTTTATTTCGATAGATTATGAGTTGGATTTGTTGAAGAAGATGCAAAGTTTGAGATAGTCAGGAAAGTTTGTCAAAGAATACACCAATGATTTCTACAAGATCTTGATCCGAACTGGCCATTTTGAGGCTAACAAGGAGAAGGTAGCCCATTACATCAATGGGTTGAGAACCAGTATTCAAGAAGAGTTGAGTCTGGTTAGGATGAGCACCATTGAGGATGTGTACCATTTTGATCTAAAAATTGAAGAGAAGCTGAAAAGAAGGTTTGAGGGTAAGCAAAAATGAAGATTTCATGGAGAAAGAACTGGTGGAAGAACAGATGGAGGATGAGATGAGAAGAAAGAAGAAGCTAGCAGCAATCAGGATCATAAGGGAGATAATTATTACAGATCTCATGGTCAGAACAACTACCCAAGAGGAAGAGGCAGATCTAGTCGAGGAAATTGAGAAAGAGGGTTTCGTGGAACCTGCTTCAACTATGGAGGAGGACATCAAGCATATGAGTGTCCACAACACCAAGAGAAGCCAAATAGGAGGCCAACGGGTAATTCCAGAGTTGCTATTGTAGATGAAAGAGCTGAATGAGAGTACTCTAAGGAGGTAGAGAGAGGAGATGTTATGGTCACAAGGAGAACCTTATTGAATGAGAAGAAGGAACCAGACTAGAGGAAGAGCCTGTTTCGCATAAGGTGCAAATTTTTAGGTAAGGTTTGTAATGTTATTATAGATAATGGCAGTACTGATAACTTGGTCTCTAAATAAATGGTTACTAAGTTGTAGCTAGAGAGGAGGAGACACCCACATCCATACCGGATTGCGTGGTTGCAAAAGGACCATAGGGCATTGGTCATTGAATAGTGCTTAGTCAAGTTTAATACTGGGAGATACCAGGATGAGGTCCTGTGTGATATCCTACCTATGGATGCTTTCCATATGCTGTTAGGAAGACCATGGTAGTTTGATTGCCGTGTAGTCCATGATGGACATGCCAACACTTACTCCCTAACAAAGGAAGGAGTGCACCATAAACTGAAGCCACTGAAGGAGATGGATGAAAAGAGTTTGCTGAAAACAATGAGAGTGGAGGTTGTGGGGTTTGAAGAACTTAAGGGTTTGTACCCTGAAGACCTAGATTTTGCTGAAGCTTGGAGAGTTTGTACAGCCCCAGCTACTCTGGATAGGACTGTCAACAGGAGTATTGGTAAATCACCATTCTAGATTGTATATGGGAGTAGTCCAAGAAATGCTTCTGATTTGAGGAAGTTGGACAAGGGAGAAAAGAATAGTTCTGAAACTGAGAACTTTGTAGAGCACCTGAAGGATTTGCATGAAGAAGTAAAACAACACATCAATAAGATGAACACTCCGTACAAGACAAAGGCTAATTAGAAAAGGAGTTTTAAGGAGGTCCAGGTTGGTGATGAAGTCATGATGCACCTGATAAAGGAGAGGTTTCCTGCTAAAACATATAACAAGCTAAAAATGAAGAAGTTTGGACCATGTAGGATCATACAGAAAAGAGATTCAGGAAATGCATATGAGGTGGAGTTGCTGAGTGGATTGAACATATCACATGTGTTCAATATTTCTGATTTGGTAGAGTATCATAAAGGTGACAGTTTTAAGGAACCAGTTGCAGAGTTGTGGAGTGTTCCGAAATCGGCTCCAATGACAAAAGAGATAGAGGAAATCCTATATACCTACATCGTCATAATTAAAAGAAATAGGCAGTATGAAGAATATCTGGTGAAATGGAAGGGAAGGCCTGTAGAAGATTCGACTTGGCTGTCCAAGTCCGAGGTTGACCGCCATGGTTTTCCTCCAACAGTAAAGAAGTGAGGTCACTTCTCAAACTTACCCTAGGTGTCTGATGCAGGAGCATCCAATGGCAGTAGAGCAATCTTGCATCAACAGAAAAAAAAAAACAAAAACAAAATTCTAAGTGTTTTGCCTTGGTGTTTGTCAACCGCCAGTTGGGCAGGAAAGTAGAATTTAAAATTTTATTAGCCGCCAGTTGGGTAGGAAAGTAGAATTTAAAATTTTGTCAGCTGCTAGTTGGGTGGGAAAGTAGAATTTAAAATTTTGTCAGCCGCTATTTGGGTGGGAAAGTAGAATTTAAAATTTTTTCAGCCGCCAGTTGGGCGGGGAAGGTAGATTTTAAAAGGGGATTTTGGATATGGAAATATGGTCTTCGATCTAGGATTGGACTCCACTATTGAAAAATTTTGGCATTGTAATTTCTGCCCCTTTAGGCTGGCATTATGAAAATAATTCTAATTTAACTCAATTTTTTTTTTTTTGTTCATGTTTGTTGATCCTCATCAACATGTTAGGTGGAAAATTCAAGTTCTATTGGTTCTCTTTCAGCATAATATCCCTAACTTCAAAGTCTCTCTGGTGGAATTTGATATTGTAAGCTCATTTTAATCACTCTTGATAAATGCAAATATGCTCGAGGGCATTCATGCGACGTTCATCAAGCAACATCAATTGATAGAGGTGAGCTTGTCGTGCAGTGTCATCATCGATTAACTCTTTCAATGCGATGCACGACTTTGGAATTTCCAACTCCAAGGGCATAATGGACTTAGTGCCATATACTAGTTAAAATGGCATTGCCCCAATATGCGTTCGAATGCTAGTCCTATAAGCCCATAATGTAAGGGGAAGCTATATATGCCAATCCTTGTGGTGTTCTTGCACTATCTTTTTCAAGATGGCCACCACAGTCTTGTTTGAGGCCTCAACTTTCCTGTTTGTTTGTGGATAATATGGAGTTCCAAAACTATGTTTAATGTGGTATTTATACATTAAAGCCCGCACATTTTTGTTCTTAAAAGAAGTTCCATTATCCAAAATTATTTTGGATGGTATCCTAAAATGACATATGATATGCTTGAGAATAAATTTTGCAATGCAAGCTCTAGTGGTCATTGTAAGGGGAATGTATTCCACCCACTTTGTAAAATACTCAGTAGCTATGATAATGAATGTATGTTGACCTGACGATGGAGGGGAAATCTTGCCAATCAGATCTATTCCCCATTGAGAAAATGACCAAGCTGCCTAAATGGGCTGTAAGGCCTACGATGGCAAGTGCATAAGATTACCATGATTCTGACATTTAACGCATTTCTTGACATATACATTGCAATCCTTCTCCATAGTGTGCCAATAATAACCCATGCAAAGGATGTGTTTGATGATAGCCATACCATTGAAATGGCCACCGCACGTACCATCGTGAGCCTTTGAAATTGCCCAAGATGACTCTTGGGGCTTAAGACATCAAAGAAGAACTCCTTCGCAGCTATGTTGGTACAAAATGTCTCCTCTCAAGATATAATTGGTCACTCTCTATTTAAATGTACATCTTGTGACACATGATAATCCCTCTAGGATCATACCAAGCTTTAGGGAGTCTTGGATTTGCAACATCCAACTTTGACAAGCCTTAGCTTCGACTGCTAAGACGAACTGCTTCTCCTATGTATTTAACTTTGAAAATGTATACTGGGAAATAACCTTGTGGTGAATGGTAGTACCACTCCCCGTAGGACTCTGAGAAGTCAAATAATCCCAAGGTGCCTTCTTAAGAAAGTCTTTCACTCTATGGAACCAATCAGTTGTTGGTTCCATGAAAATCATGTTGACTGACTCTTTTTTATCAAAGGCTGCACGCTCCGCTGCTGGGTGTGAGAGCATTCTAACATGGATGGTAGTAAAATCAACCAATGAATTCTAAGGTATCAAGGACCCCAAAGATGCCATGGTGTCTGTGAACCTATTTGAATAACGAGGGATTGCCTCAATGTCATACCATTCAATTTTATCCAGATAAGTGGCAACAAGATCTTTGTAGAATTTTAGTACGGGACATCAAAACTGAAAGAGCCCCTTAACCTGGTTAACTATGAGTAGAGAATCACCAAAAATGTTCAATATTTTAATACCCATGGTGATGGTTGTGTGGAGGCCCAAAAGTAGGGCTTCGTACTCAACATTATTGTTGGTGCATGAAAAGTCTAACTTGAATGACAAGGGCATTGGAGCTCCTTGTGGCATGAAAAACACTATTCTTGCATCGCCCCCTTGCTCACACTTCGAACTGTAAAAGAAAAATGTAATATCAGCATTATTCTTTGGTTCCTTGGGTTCGGGAGCTTCAAATATTATGAATACTGCATCATATGGAAGCTCAATGGTTAGATGCCTACTGTTGGACAGTGGTGCCTTAGCTATTTGATCAGCTATGACTTGTTCCTTGATGGAATTTTGGTTGATGAATTGCAAATCAAATTTTGTCAATACCATGATCCACTTTGTAGTACGTGTGTTATAATATGTCTTGCTCATCATGTACTGCAAAGGATTATGTTTCGATATAAAATATGTTGTATGAATTTGCATGTAATGCCACAATTTCTTGGTAGTGAACACTACTACTAAACAATTTTTTTCAACATATGCATATCTTGAATCATAACTCACCAAGGTGCGACTGATGTAATATATGGCTTGCTCTTTACCTTGCATGTTATTTTGGGCTAACATGGTCCCTACTACAAAGTCAGTTGCCGATATATATAGCAAAAAAGGCTCATCTGGCCTTGGTGGAGCCAGTACTGGCGACATTGCCAGGTATTGCTTAATCTCAGCAAAGGCTACTTGGAAATACTTCTCCAAATGGGACTCCATTATGTAGCAGTTGATTCATGGGTTGACACTTATCCAATAATTGAGTGATGAATCACTTTATGGATGCTACTTTGCCCTAAAGGCTTCTTAGTTTTTTGATATTAGTTGGAGGACGCATCTCTAAAATAGTCGTGACCTTTGCTAGGTCTACTTCGATGGCTCATTTATAAATGATGAATCCCAAGAGTTTACCTAAATTTATGCAAAATACACACTTTTTAGGATTCAACCTGACATTGTGCTCTATCAAGTGATTGAAGACCTTCCTTAAGACCTCTGCATGCTCTTCTCACAACAATTACTTAGCTAGTAAGTCATCGATATAATCTTCTAATATTTTATGCATGTAGTCATGAAATATATATGTCATAGCCCGTTGATAGGTGGCACCAGCATTTTTAAGACCAAATGGCATAACTTTGTAGCAAAATGTCCCCTATGGTGTTATGAACACGGTTTTATGTTGATCTTCGGGTTTAATTTGAATCAGGTTGTATCCAAAAAAATTGTCCATAAGGGAGAGCATTTCATGACCTACAGTGGCGTCTACCAGTGCATCGATATTTGGCAGCGAAAATGAATATTTGGGTATTGCCTTGTTGAGATCTCTAAAATCCATAAAAATACAGACCCTTCCATTTGGATTTCCTATGGGCACCATATTGGACACCCATTCTAGATAGTCAATGGATATGACGAACTCTACATCCAATAGCTTTTGTAACTCGTCTTTCACCATTAAGGCTACTATTGGATGTATTTTTTTGAGTTTCTACTTGACTAGATTTTTCGACAGATCTAGCGATAGGTTATGAGTAACCAATTTTGGATCTAGACCCAGCATGTATTTTTAAGTCCAAGCGAAGAGATTAGGTATCTATTTCAGTAGAGGGATGATGCTATCACGCTCATCCAGAGTGAGACTTTCTCCAAATCTAACCTTCTTTGGATTGGTGGGATCTTTACTGATATCCACATCGAAGGTTTTCTCTACTGACATATGTGATCCTTCCTCAAGCTAATGACGCATAGGAATCATATGGATGTCATCAGTCAGGTTCACATGTTCCTCTCGGGAAGTATTCTCGATGTGACAAACATTATGAGCATAGCCTGATGCAAAATTAAATGGTTGCAACATTTCTTCATTAGGGAAGAAATCTTCAGGCCGAACCGATGGGTTAGCGTGATCCCAATTGATAGCATCCATGTTCAGATGCAATGGTTTGGATGGATCTACTGGATTGCAGAGTGGCATGGTCAAATAAATAGATACCATATTGATGGAATGGAATTGATCTCTAAAACCACATAGACAAAACCTTATCCTTGAAGCATAGCTTTCATACCCAAAATCTGGTTCGGATGGTACGGGTGCAAACGGATCCTCTCTATGGGATGTTAGTATAACTGGATCCTTTTGGTGCACTGGCTATAAAATGGGATCTCTCAACTCAAGAAGCTCCGTATACGTAGGTGAATTGGAAAAGAGTTCCTGATACCTCTCTTCGAGCTCTCTTCTTTCCCCCAGGCTACGATGGAGATTAATCTCTCAATGCAAACCTATAGCTATAATAGGTGGCAGATCTCTAGGTGGAGGCCTATTATGTAAGTGGTGAGGTCCCAAATAGGCCATCTCCATAGAGTCCTCATCATCATTGTACAAATACAATCAGTCACTTTCTTCCTATTCTAAGGAGCAATTTGGTAGATGTGGTCCTATGTATCTGATTCTACAGTTTCTATCATCACTATCGAGATAAATATGATAGAACAATCGTATATATGGTACTACCACATAAACTGGCACTGCTCTTTCCTCAGAGCACTTAGTTTTGGGAGGGACTTCCTTCATAACATGTTATGATTTCCTAGGCAATAGATATTATGGATACACGAGCCTAGAATCTATCCTCTCATCTACATCATCATGGTCACTACCATGGATGGGCCATTGTATTGTGTCTATGCACAGTGGGAGATTATCTGGGTGAGGCTTTAAGAAAGCCTCCTATGTTTCATCTTCATAATAACTATTGACTATGAATCACTCATCCATCTCTTCCACTTGTTCCATAGGCAACAGATGGCATATAAATGTCAGACCTAAAAAAGTCGGCTTAATTTCCTCCTTAGATTGATCATCATTTGAGGATTCATCATTTGCATAATAACTAGGTCCACTAATTTTAGAGGTGGACTCATCTCCATCATCATTGCAAATATCTCCTAACTTGATATCACCTACAATAGTGGGGTAATGCCCCTGCATACTAGTGTCATTGGTAACACCATAGATTTGGTTACCTAGGTTGTATCGGTGGTTGTCCTCTAAGGGCCCATCATGGTATGAATCAGGTGGCCCTATGGTAAAAAATGATACCATCTAGTGAGTCCTCCAATAACTGGAAGGATTAGGGTGATATGGATTAAAATCCACATCATCCCCCAGACTCAAGTATATGTGATCTAAGGATGTAGTAAACAAACCATCAAGACCCCATACTTGTAACCCTAAATCGAACCTATCAGTAGCTAACTGATAATGAGGTTCAAGTGGGGTTCTATGTCCCTATTTGAAAATACCAAGGTCATGCCCATGCCAATAATACAACTCAAAAATGTGCATGGAGTATTCCGGGTTGGATAGATAGCGCACATTCATAGCGAATGGCTCATCATCATCTTCATCTACGAATATTATGGTGGGTGCTTGATCTAGTCCTACATACACAAAGTTTTTTTAGTTGGGTGGCCCACCCAACGTCACTACAGATCCAATAAAAAATCAATGGGCATGTGGTCAGTCCATATCTTGTGCAGTTTTTAGGATAGGTCCAAAAGTAACATTTTGCACAAGATACTCACCCAACCCTGTGCTGGCCAGATGAATAGTCACCTACAGTGTAGATGACCCTGCTAAAGATGCAGGTGAAGCAGGCTGAGGTGCCTCGTCAACTTTGTCTTGAGGTTCTCCCACATCCATGGGAGTGGGAGTGTCATTGGCGATTGGTCCGGGCATATGATTTTCCACTTTCTCGCTCAATTTCACCTTTAGCTTCTTGACTTGTCAATGCAGTTGATTTTAGAGAAGTTGCAGTCATATGCTCAGATCTATGTGACACATATGTTGATGATTGAGCACAGGTTTTTGGTTTACCTCTTGGAATCTTAACTAAAAAAATAGGTTAGATATCCAAGTGCGTCGACGGGAGTACAAAATCCCCAGGCAAATCTACTAGGTTCATGAACTTGAATGGTTCTTCATCTAAGGACACTACATAAACTTGTCCCTCATGAATGTATTTCACCCATTGATGCAATATAGAGGGGACGCAATGCATTTCATGAATCCAAGGCCTTCTGAGCAAAATGTTGTACTACATGACACCCTCTATCATGTGACACATCACATATATGGTCTTGAGTCCCACTTGAACAGGTAGAACAATTGTACCAATCGTCGAGCATAGTGCATCATTAAATGCTCTTAATGTAAAGGTGGTAGGCACAATGTGTGATTTGGGTAGCTTGAGATGGCTTAGTGCCTTGGTCGTAATTATATTGATCGAGGACTCTATGTTGATCAAGACCCTTTTGAAAGGCATGTGGTTAACACATGCGATAATATGCAATGATGGGTCAGCCATAATAGTAGGAACCATCTTCACTTTGTGATCGTAAAATTGTATCGTGGGTTTTTGACATTGTTGTACATGTCCCACAAAATTTGTAATTGCATGGGCATCTTGGGACTATACCTAAATGGACCTTAGAATATCCATAAGAGTCTCCTTGTGTCTAGGGGACTGCTGAATAAGCTCATATATTGACAACTACGTAGGAGTTATCTGCAGGTTCTGAACTAACCACTCCTTATGGTCACCATCAGTCTAGCTAGTGGCCCTAGAATGTTCTGAGCTGGCTGTTGATCTAGCGTAGCTTGTATTATAATGGGAGCACGAGGTTGATTCGGTTGATCGTACCTCTCGTGTCTAGTAACAACATTGACTATACCTACGAACCCCTGGGTTGGTGGTTCGATTCTCACTTGATTGACCTGACCGGTGTTGTTACAAGGCGCCTCATGATTAGGAAGTGGATTCTTGAAAATATCCATATTCTATTGTCGGGTGCCTATGGGTTTCCTGGTACTACCATATCTCCTTTTTCTATCATGTTCTACATGATGTGTTTGAAGGACCAACATGTCTCGATGTTGTGGCCTTTCACTCTATGGAATATGCAAAATAGATTGTCTTGATGCCACTTTGACTTTGGCACATTCGGATCTACAAATTTGACCTCAGGAAATCGTATGGCCTTGGCCTCATATAGTTGATGGAAAATCAAAGTCATCTATTCCATCAAGGGCGTGAACTGGTGAGGTGGGTACTCTTCTTTGTTTTTGCCCTTATAGTTGTTTTTGCGTGTCTCATAACGCGTAGGAGGAGGTTGGGCTTGATAATTAGGATTTTACTATCCCTTGTCTTCTCCTTCGAGATTTAGTACTACTTGATTCACGTGGGCATGTTTGCCCTATTGTTTCATAGTACTCTTTTTAAACCCCTCTTTCCTGGTCTTGAGCTTCAAGTTGCCTTCTTGCAACTTGATGTCCTCGATCACCCTGATTTGTGCCATAGCTTCATCGAATGTAGGGTACTACTATAGCTACAACACTAGCGAGATGTGTTTGGCACAACTCTTTGTAAACATTCGGGTCAGTTCAGCTGCAGGAATAGAGAATGGTAGCTTTGTCAATATTCTATGCCATCTTTTTCCACATTGCTCGATGGGCTCGTCGTCATGCTGAGATAGTGCTGCCAAATCAGAAAGGTTAGTCTATCTCTTGATGCCAAATGAATAGCGTTCAAGAAATGCATCAGAAAACTGCTTGAAATGAGTAATATTGGGTTTCTTCAGTTGGTTGAACCACTCTCAAGCCGGGCCAAAAAGTGTTGTAATGAAAGTGTGCAACAACAAGGCATCCTGACTCTCTATCTGGAAATAAGAATCCAAAAAACTCATAACATGCTCTTGTGCATCCTCATCACCCTTGAATTTTTCCAACTTGCGCATATCAAAATGCTTAGGATATGGAGGTGTAGGAACCGAGGGGTCTAGAGGTTCATTGTGTATCTTCCTCAGTGTCAAATTTTGCATAGCCATGCCCTACCTCTCTATTGCTTTGACCTTATCGACCAAAACCTTGTATGCCTTAGAAGACAAAAAGTCCTCCTCCCTAAGCTGATGTAGAGGCAGTCTAGGAGGTAATGTCTTCTTCGGGTGAGGTGGACATGGCTCTTCCTCCTCATCAACTTGGTAACTCTCAGGATACCCCTGATCGTATTTGTCTACATCTATGTGCTCATGTTGCCTATGTCTAAGATCATTGAGTGACGACAGTCGCTCCCTCTATTGGGCACTGACATGAGTACGAGCGTCTCTTCGCTCCTCGTGCATTTTGGCTAGGGACATAACCCTCCTATACACACACTCTCTATGCTCCTTAGGAGGGTATAGGCCAGCCCTGGCTAGCCGATCCTCCTACTCTATGTGCTCCTGAGCTAGAATACGCTCCTCGTGCATGTGCTGCTCATATAATCTCTACCATAGGAGCATTTGCATTTGAATATTTTCATCTTCAATATGTTGCCTCTCTAGGCGAGCATCATCCAATTGATCTTGGAGGAGTTGACGTCTTTGCTCACACACCAGTCTATGTGATCTATCGATCTGGTCATAGTAGGAGGCCTTAGGTGTGTGTACTCTATCCAAGCTATCTTATGGGTTTTGTACCCATCAAACAAATGTGTGTACGATGGATGTGTGACATGAGGATGCTTAGAAGCCTCTATATGCTCTCTAGTGATCTTGATACAACTGTCACTACGCTCACTCGAAGCACGAGTGGGCAGAGCTATAGTCTTATAGCCTAGCTGCTCAAGAATACTACCTAGACCATCTAATTGTCTAGACTTCAACCACTCATACGGTGGTGTTCCATTAGCTCCCACATTTGATATATCAATGGTGATATTGCATGGTGAGCCACGTGTAGGAGTATGGGTGGACCTATTCTCAGAAGCGAGATTGTCCTCCTGCCCCTGAATGGGTGGATCTCTGATCTGTCTATACTCTTATGATGGAGGGTTAGAACCTCCTGTGGACTTAGTACATATGAGAACCAACTTGGTCCCCTACATAACATATTCCTCAGTCGATCCCATGGACACACGTGCAATGTAGTCTCAGTAATGGCTTTAAGGGAGAGCATCCTCATGCTAAGAAGCTCCATGCTCAGTCCTATGCCTAGAAGAGTGTACTAAAGATCCTCTATCAGGGGTCTTCTCAATGGGATCTCCTCGTGTTGAGTTGTCACCTATAATGCTTTCTGAACGTTGTTCAGTTTGCTCATGTGTATCAGGACTCGACACATGCTGATGTGAACCAATTGGGGGTTGATCATGGGCATCGGTCTGAGACCTTTGCCAATCACCCCGTGTGTTCACCATTTGTGTACCTAACATCTAGATGTGTTTTATTATGTACACAAAGTGTACAAATGATGATTATATCCTTTTAAATTTTTATTGTGAGCCCTAAACTATTTGATGTTGTTTTCAGATGTGTTGTATCAGTGTTAGAAAATCTCCCGTATTTTGAAATATTGTTGGATTTTAAACTCAGTTAAATTAGCTTTCACCTATATACTCACACAAGCCAAATATGGTAATGAAGTCCATACTGAACGAAGTAGCATAGGTACTACCAAACCTCACCCAGCACACCGCGCACAGTGATACACCCTTTCGAAGAAGAGTTTGTGCTATTTTGCATGGATAGGATAGTTCTTGGGTCGACCTTGGCAATGAGTGGGTCCCGATAATACAATTTCAAATGAGCCAACCAAGTGGTAATTGATGAGGCCTGGATAAGCCTCATTTATAGCATGTTTTAAATAGTTAAAACTGCCTAAAACTGCCTAAAACTCTTGTGAATTATCTTATATGCTAGTTAAGTTGATTTAATATGCTCTGTATTAACTGTTTGCATGATTGCGGTGTTAAGGACATTATATTCTGATTTTTAACGAGTTCTTGTATAGTTTTATGTTATATTTTCATGCTTAGGTTGACAACAGCATTTCAGTAGTCTTATTTTGATGATCATTAAGCATTAGTTTCTCTAAATTCAGCAAATAGTACAAAGACTTATTACTGTGTAGCAGAAAACTGGTTTTTCCATATAAATTCCAGCAAGCTACCAATGAATGGCAAGGCATGGAATTCACATCCAAGGAAGAATGAAGACTATTGCAATCTGATCCTGAGGTCTAATACACCTGAGAAATGCAGCCAAAACCATTTGGAGTCAACACAGTTGGTCATTCTAAAGATCTTCGGAATGAACACAGTGTCTTCGGAATGAACACAGTGTCTTCGGAATGAACAGATATCTTCGGAATGAGAAAAACACAGTGTCTTCGGAATGAGAATTGCAGTATCTTCGGAATGAGCGGATCTTCGGAATGAGAATTGCAGTATCTTCGGAATGAGCGGATCTTCGGAATGAGAATTGCAGTATCTTCGAAATGAGCCACTTATCTTCGAAATGAAAACAGAATGTACTTTTTGACTTGTTGACTGACTTTTGGCGGTGGAAAATGGGATAATAAGGTTGAGAAAGTTAAGGGAAAATATCTCCCATATAACTTTGCCGTCCTTGCCATCCAAAGCCACCATTTATGGAAAAGATCAAATTTGATCTTCTTCTAGGATAAAGCTAGGAAATTCTGTAGGATATCAGGACAACATATTTTATGTTTGTAATTAGATTTTAGGCATCTATAAAAGATAGCTCCCGTACAGGTTGAGCTATTATTAAGAATATTAGATATTAGAAATATTAGATTAGAGATTAGACATATTAGAGATAATAGACCTGTAACAGATTGCAGATCGTAGCAGATTTCAATGAGAATTGTAATTATGTTTACGAAGCAATAAAAGTGCAGTTTTCATTCCATTTATTTTGTTATGTCCGAGTGTGAGTAAGACTTAGAGAAGAAATTATACCTTCTTCTGGAAAAGGAGGCCGGCCACTTTCGGATCTAGGAGAAGGACTAACAGACAGGTTTTGAGTCCTGATTTTGCTGCAGCAGAATAAGTAGTGGAACTTGTCAATTTCAGCATTTTGTGGTATTTGATTTATGTTTTAGTTTTTATCCATCTATTTTACATTTGTGATGTAATCAGCAATAGATATAATCAGTTTCTTTATTTTTCAGTAATTTTCCAATTCCCTGCAATTTACATTTCCAGCAATTTACAAGTTTTCTATAATTTCTTGCATTCTTGTTTTTGTTGTCAAACACTGCACAGAAGATTGACGACCTTCTATTTCAGAGTATTGATAGAAGTTGATTACTTGTTTTATCTCATCATTGCAAAAGTAAATAGGTTTCTCATTTAGCAAGCTGTAATTAGGATTTTCCTTCTGCAAATCAATTAAGTCTCAATTTAGCAATTGTAATTAGGACTTTATTTATGTAGACAACAATTAGTTTTTCATTCTTGCAAATAGATTAAAGTTAAATTTATGCAATTTAGGGGTAGAAGTGACACAAAACCCCCACACAATCAATTCCACCAATAAGACCTACTGCTTCCAAATGAACTGAACTACAACCCTGCTTGAACTTTCTATCGTAGACAACCTTGGACACCACCCGGATTGATAAGATCTTTGAGATTTAATGATGGTATAACGACTACTCATCATTTTGGCACCGTTGTCGGGGAACACGGTGTTGTTAGAAGGTGAAAAGCAGTCCAATAATTATTAAATATGCTAAGTTGTGAATTTTAGAGTAAAATCTGAATGTAATGACTGGTATAAGTAATTGTTATTGGTAAATTGTATTTCAGTCCATTTAGGAAATAAGCAAGAAACCACAAGAAGAAAAATTTCACAAGAGGTTGAAATTATGTCAAAAATGTCTAAATTTTTTATTTCCAAAAATGTTGGAATTTTCAAAGAATCCCAATCATCCACTTCCGAGCCTTGCAAGATCCTTTGAGAAATCATTACAAGGAGGAAAATTAAGTAGTTCAACACCATTTTCTCTTGACAAATCCATACAATCAGGAAAATTTGACAAGATTTATAATTGTTTTTGGGAACCTACAATGGAAGGCTCACAAGAGAATCAAGGTAGAGCCAACAATGTGCTCCACCCTAGTGCAACTAGTGCACCTGCCAGAACTTTTCAAAATCCCATCCAACTAGATCTTAATCAAAATGCTCCCATGAAGGTCATTTCACCTACAGTATTACCAACTTTCAAGGGAATTACATCCGAAGATCTTGATATGTTTTTGTTTGAGTTTAAAATTGTATGTCAAGCTCATGATTACACTAATGACAATCAAAAGCTCAAACTATTTCCTTCCACTCTTAAAGAGTTAGCTCTACGATGGTTTATCACCTTAGCACCTGACTCAATTAGAACTTGGGATGAGATGGAAAACATATTCTTGGAGAGATACCAAGAATATTGTCAAGTCAAGAATCAAAATGATGAAATTCTTACAATGAAACAAGAGGAAAATGAAATCTTAGAAGATTATATAGACAGATTTTCTTTTGTTCATAAGAGATGTGGAAGTGTTGAACCTGAAATTTGCAAAGTCATATTCTTAAGGGGACTACAAGATGAATCTAGGGATGCATTGGATATCTTGGGAAGAGGAGATACAAATGCACTTAAATTTGAGGAAATTATTAAACTCTATAAAAATTACTCTCATTCAAGGCATAGAAAACACAGAATTGGTAATGAAAAACATGATTTGAAAGAATGCATGAAAGAGGCTGATATTTTAGTACATGATAGAACATTAGATGAAAAAAATGAATCTCCTGAATCTTCAGCCATCTATTGTTAAGAATGTAAAAAGCAACACTCTCTTCATGATTGTCCTTTGAACAAAATATTTATACCTGCTACATGTAGCATTTGTCAATTAGGACACCCCACGGATCGGTGTAGTTTATTGCCAGAACTTAAAAGTGTCTTTGAAAAATAGTCTCAACCTATGAAAAAAACCAATTTTGTAGGACAAGGACAAGGGAATAATTTTCATAAATTTCCATATCAGAATGCTTCTCAATTTCCTGCACATTGGGGAAATAATCCTTGGTATATGCCATGGTCTGCTTCGGGTCCACTTCAACAATGTTGGAGTCAACCACCATGGGCATACTCCCAAGCATGGTCTCAACATGGATGGATGCAACAACAATGGAATCAACAACATCCACCATGGTTGCAGCCAAAATTACAGGGATATCAATGGGTACAACATCAAAATCTGTACAAAGGGCAGCAACATTGTCAAAAACAAAAATCAAATTTGTTGCCTAATTATATCCATAATTTCTATCATGGACAACAACAACAAAAATTAAAACAACCTCTATTTTCAACTCAACTTTGTGGTCGAGTCCAAATCATGTTAAACAGGTAACCCCTGTCTCTGTGGTTGAATCAAAAAATACAGCCCTAATAAATGTTAGTGTCTGTGTTAAAACTCAGTTGTGTTCAGGTGAACCACTGCTTGAACCTATTCCACTTATCAGTGTAGAAAGTGAAGTTAAAAAGAATGAACATGAAAACAAATCTACACTAAAACAACATCAAGAAGAACAAGATACCTCATCAAATAAAGTATCATATTTTGAACAGTCCGAGATATCAAAAATAACATCTTCACAATCGATTTGATAAAGGAATTAGAACATTTAACTATTACAATCCCTTTACCTCAAGTTGTACCAATCATTAATAGGATTGTTCAAGAAATGTGTTTTAGAAAACCAAGAAAAAAGAAGAAAGTATATCCTAAAACCATACAAAAAGGTGGAAAATTAGTTAACTTGCTTTCAGGTAAACTTATTACACCTAAGTATGATTGTACAGAAAGCCCACGGTTTCTTAGAACACATAAGGAAAATGAAAAGAATACTTTAGTTTTGGCCTCTATTGGTGTAAATAAAAATGTTTCTCCAAAAACCAATTCAAATCAACCTGGTACAAAACAACCTTTGAACAACAATAGTTGGTTGAATAAAAACCAGGGAGCAAATTTGTTTGATATATTGGTGCAACATCCTAATGCTTTACTAACATTTTATGCATCTTTAGCGAGTTGGCATTGAGTTGTTGCAGGTACAGAAAAAACAAATTTTGCAGTTGAATGCATTTGATGAACTTTGGTTGGAAGCACTTCACCAAATAGAGTTCACTCAACAAAAATGGAAAATGTGGCATGATGATCACATTAAGAGCAGCAAGGATGAACCAGGGGAGTTTGAGAATGAAGTTGTTCAACTTTCTTTAGTTGATGATTTAAGGAGGATATTAGTGGTGAATGGACATCTTTTACAGTTGTACCATAAACCACTAACAAAGGTGGAATTTGCTCGGTATTTCACACAGTTACATTTGATGAGAAGAGGCTTCTTCTTCGATGAAGATTCCAAATGATCATATCTTTGAATCTTAAAAGAAAAAGAAAAAAAATTAGAAAAAAATAGAAAACAAAAAGATGAATAAATTCTGATTATGAATTCCTTCATGGGCATGATTTCAGGGAAGTCATGAATTCCTTCACGGGCACAATCAGAATCAAAAAAAAAGAGAAAAAAAAGGAGAGAAAAAAAAAAGGTAAAGGAAAAAAAAAAAGAGAGAAAAATGAATAGCTCAGCAGTGAAAACCTTTTCTAAGGCGCTACTGAGTTGGTATGCATGAAAACCAGTTTTATGGCATGCATAACCTTGAAATTTCTGAGTCACCATTGTACAAATTCACCAACTGCACTTGTTTTTGAAGTGTTGCAGGAAGCCTCAATAGAATATCAACGAAGCGAGTCATCTTTCAAAACTTGCATTAACTTGTTTTAACCAGGTATATATGTTTCTTGCACTTTTCTCATTGTAAATATTTGATATATAGTATATGACAATTAACCATTAGTATAAAAGTGTTCATAAGAGTTGGCATAAACAAAACATGCTTGGAGAAAGAGAAAAATGTTGGTTTCTGCTATGTCTTCAGAATGACTGTTGTATCTTCAAATAACCGTGGTATCTTCAGAATGAAGCTTTGTCTTCGAAATGAAGGTGTGTCTTCAGAATGAAGGTTTGTCTTCAGAATGAAGGTGTGTCTTCGGAATGAAGGTTTGTCTTTAGAATGAAGGTTTATCTTCGGAATGAGGTTATCTTCAAATTAAATGCCCAACTTAGTCTTCGGAATGAAACATAATCTTCGGAATGAAGATTTAACATTTTCCATGTGGCATCCAAGGAGGGAGAAAAAGACATAGTCAAAGATGATATGAAAAATATTATGAATGAATAATATTTAACAAACATGCCACCACCATTCATTGATAATAACCACTCATGTGGGAAAATTTGCATGCAGAATGGACAAGCTAAAAATAGTAAAGAAAATTTGATGGCAAGGATGTCCAATGATTGATGGCCAGGTGTTCCGAGCACAGAATAAGGAAGTGTGCCATATTTTCTTTCCGAAGACATATTTGCTAATGATTACAAGAAAAAAAAAATATTCTTTCTGAAGAAGAACAAGAGCAAACCCTATAGCAACCAGAAATCAGTGACCTAACAGATGTTGTAGATGTTGTTGCAGAAGAAGAAACAGCTGTTGAAGAGGCTGTTGTAGAAGAAGAAATAGCTGCTACAGAGGTTGTTGCAGAAGAATAAATAGGAACTACTATAGAGGCTATTGCAAAAAAAAAAACACACCCAGCAGCAACAACAGAACCATCAAACTCACAGACTAAGAAAAGAGGGTCTGAAAGCGATGACAAAAAAATAAAATAGAAGAGGGTTCATTTTTCTAAAGATGTTATTTATCTGTCAGAATATAAGAGTGAAGTTCACAGTGAAGAGCTTGAAGCTATCCCTACAGCCCTTGTTACCACAAGAAAATAGGGCAAGAAGAGAAAATATACATTAAGGACTAGGAGGTCTACAAGACTCCAACAAAAAGAGATAAAAAACAAATGATTGAAGAGAAGACCAGACAGGATAGCCCTGATGTCATAGAAGTGCAACAAGCCATTGAGAATTTGGATGTAATCATAAGATAATTTCATGGAACCTCCTGTACAGGAGTAGGGGTCTGAAGTAGAGGATGAGATCATTGTTGAGCGACAAGCTGTAGTTGATTTGTCGGTATTAGGTTACGAGTCAAATGAAGAAGAGGAGGTGGACATCACAAAACAAGCGACAGCAGCCAAGAGTGTTATAAAAATACAAATGAGATGGATTGAGGAAAGAAAAGATGTTATTGAAAAAACATGAAAAGAAAATTAGAGAATTATAGCAGAAAGTGGAGAAACTAAAAAGCAGGCTGTCATAAGTTGATGACAATCAATTACATCAGATAAAGAGGAGGATTTGGTTTAGTTACTGCTTGGATTATCTAGGGAAGATGAAGACATAGGTGCTCATTACGAAGTAGTGCCCCTCCACTTTGAAGCGAGTGCCCTTCCATTCCGAGGCATTGCCTTCTCAATCCAGAGAAATACCTTTATGCAACATTATTGGGTAGGTCTCATATTCAGGCCTCCAACCATCATTACTCTGGTTCCCTCCTATTTTGAAGAGGATTCCCAACCAGATGATCAGTTTGAATAATGAATCAGAAATCTTCATGAGAAATTACACGAGGCACTAAATTGTTCTATGAAACATGGAATATGAGTATGGACATTTGTGACTCCATAGCCCTTGCAATGCATGAGGGCATGCATTAATATAAGTTGGGGGGATGATGAGGCCTGGATAAGCCTCATTTATAGCATGTTTTAAATAGTTAAAACTGCCTAAAATTGCCTAAAACTCTTGTGAATTATCTTATATGCTAGTTAAGTTGATTTAATATGCTCTGTATTAACTGTTTGCATGATTGCAGTGTTAAGGACATTATATTCTGATTTTTAACAGTTCTTGTATAGTTTTATGTTATATTTTCATGCTTAGGTTGACAGCAACATTTCAGTAGTCTTATTTTGATGATCATTAAGCATTAGTTTCTCTAAATTCAGCAAATAGTACAAAGACTTATTATTGTGCAGTAGAAAACTGGTTTTCCATATAAATTCCAGCAAGCTACCAATGAATGGCAAGGCATGGAATTCACATCCAAGGAAGAATGAAGACTATTGCAATCTGATCCTGAGGTCTAATACACCTAAGAAATGCAGCCAAAACCATTTGGAGTCAACACAGTTGGTCATTCTAAAGATCTTCGAAATGAACACAGTGTCTTCGAAATGAACACAGTGTCTTCGGAATGAACAGATATCTTCGAAATGAGAAAAACACAGTGTCTTCAGAATGAGAATTGTAGTATCTTCGAAATGAGCGGATCTTCGGAATGAGAATTGCAGTATCTTCGGAATGAGCGGATCTTCGAAATGAGAATTGCAGTATCTTCGAAATGAGCCACTTATCTTCGGAATGAAAACAGAATGTACTTTTTGACTTGTTGACTGACTTTTGGCGGTGGAAAAGGGGATAATAAGGTTGAGAAAGTTAAGGGAAAATATCTCCCATATAACTTTGCCGTCCTTGCCATCCAAAGCCACCATTTATGGAAAAGATCAAATTTGATCTTCTTCTAGGATAAAGCCAGGAAATTATGCAGGATATCAGGACAACATATTTTATGTTTGTAATTAGATTTTAGGCATCTATAAAAGATAGCTCCCATACGAGGTTGAGCTATTAGAAGAATATTAGATATTAGAAATATTAGATTAGAGATTAGACATATTAGAGATAATAGACACATGTAGCAGATTGCGGATCCATAGCAGATTTCAGCGAGAATTGTAATTATGTTTACGAAGCAATAAAAGTGCGGTTTTCATTCCATTTATTTTGTTATGTCCGAGTGTGAGTAAGACTTAGAGAAGAAATTATACCTTCTTCTGGAAAAGGAGGCCGGCCACTTTCAGATCTAGGAGAAGGACTAACGAGAGCGAGGTTTTCGGTCCCCGATTTTGTCTGTGACGAGAATAAGTAGTGGAACTTGTCAATTTCAGCATTTTGTGGTATTTGATTTTTGTTTTAGTTTTTATCCATCTATTTTACATTTGTGATGTAATCAGCAATAGATATAATCGGTTTCTTTATTTTTCAGTAATTTTCCAATTCCCTGCAATTTACATTTCCAGCAATTTACAAGTTTTCTATAATTTCTTGCATTCTTGTTTTTGTTGTCAAACACTTGCACAGAAGATTGACGACCTTCTATTTCAGAGTATTGACGAAGTTGATTACTTGTTTTATCTCATCATTGCAAAAGTAAATAGGTTTCTCATTTAGCAACTGTAATTAGGATTTTCCTTCTGCAAATCAATTAAGTCTCAATTTAGCAATTGTAATTAGGACTTTATTTCTGCAGACAACAATTAGTTTTTCATTCTTGCAAATAGATTAAAGTTAAATTTATGCAATTTAGGGGTAGAAGTGACACAAAACCCCCACACAATCAATTCCACCAATAAGACCTACTGCTTCCAAATGAACTGAACTACAACCCTGCTTGAACTTTCTATCGTAGATAGCCTTGGACACCACCCCGGATTGATAAGATCTTTGAGATTTAATGATGGTATAATGACTACTCATCAGTAATGACATCCACTATTGGTCTCAATCAAGTGGGTTGGATGTGAGAGCCCAACGCCACTGATTTTTAAATGGAATGTGGTGTGTGTGGTTCCTTTTACTTTGTGAAAATTACAAATGCATCAAAGAGCATAATGATCATTCTTACATGATATGCATGAAAATAAAGGAATGTTTCAAATTCAGAAAGAATGCATGCTAATGTCCTATACAATATTTTGACGATGCAATTACAATGACATGATCGCTGATTAGGCCTCAAGCATGCAAACAACACACAATCCTTATCAAGGTCACTGTATTTAGGGGCATACTACACTCAAAGGTTTGCTATTCCCAACAACGCCTTTCTATTAAATGGAAAATTAAAATAAACTGGGGTTTGTTCATTGACCCAATATATATATATATATATATATATATATATATTTTAGTTCCTAGTTTACAACGATTCGATAATTTTTGGAAAGATACAGAGCATAAAATTCAACACAGAAGGTGAAATTGGGACCTTCCTCAGCTCCTGCTCTGCTACCCACTAATTTTCCTATTGTTTGCATTTTCCTCTATGAACCGCACGTCCGATCTGTAGGTTGTAGTGGATACCGTAGGTTACAGTCACGAGCCAAAAAATAACTGTAGCTGAAAGCTGTGGTTAGCACATGTGAAAAGAAACAACCAATAACAATCATAATTTAGGGCTAAAATTGTGGGGTTCCATCGTGATCACCATTTTACATAACCGTAGAGTGTGCGCCTAGCTATGTGTACTAATCTATACCATCACAAAAGCACAAAGATGCACAAAAATACATAAATTGAACAAAGAAAAATCAACGTATGCAAAGTTTCTTGTATTAATATTTAAAGGATCTCGGATTACAAAAATGCCCTCTTAGGGTCACTCAAAAGATGATACAGATGTTACAATTGCCAATGCCCTCAACAGGGTAGGCGCACTTATTGTGCTCCGGTGATTACTCACAAATTGCCTTGGGGTAAAGCTAACCCCTTCTCCATGATGTGGAAGGATTATGATACAGGCTCCTTTTTGCACCTAACTCTTTGTGAATAAGAAACAATAGCACACAATTACAAATATTGATAGCCTCTCGTGATGAGGCCCTTTAAAGAAATATGCACGTAAATACCATTAAACTAGTAAAAAAATAAAGCATAACAAAATACTTTAAGCTATTCTAATTAAATTAAGAATTATGCTAAAACATACAAGACATGAATAATCAAATGTTGCATAGATCAAATATCGAATTAGAAGCAATAAAGCACATAAAAGATCCAATATACTCCTACTTAATGCAACACATGAAATGTCTAATTCCTACGGTCAGAGTTTCCCTAAGATGCAATTAAACCTATAAAAAGAGTAACATGACTAATCTATGCAATCAAAAGCAAAGTAAGGTGATCATTAACATGTTGCAAACTACAGCTATGAGGGGCAGTCTGCATTGTGAACCATGGCTGACATCCGTGGTTTGACCTCTAATGGATTTGCCCTCAGAATTAGGGGTAGTGGACTTGACTTCCTTATTCGAATTGATGTTCAAGGGCCACCTTTGTCATCCTTTGATAGATTTAGCGATAAAATCATAGTGAAGGACCTTCGTTTTCCTAGATTTGCATTTCTTGATCCTCCTAAGCACCTAGGGAATCCATGGCTAATTGGTATTTATATGGATAGCAAAGGGGCTCTCAAATGCACAAAGTCGGTATGCAATTTGATAGGGCTCCGCTGCTCTCTTGATCAGTTAGCTCTCACTCGATAATTCGCCAGCACTTTGCTATACAAATAATCTCTCTTCTTATCATACCCATGGAGGGGGGTATTCATAGCATGCCCCTAGGGCTAGGGGTGGCTTCATGGAGGAGCCAAGACCAAGAAGGTTGGTTAGGATAGTTGGGATGGAAGCCTTTGGAATCTTTCATCCTCCAACTGCTTCCTTCTAGATCTCTTGGTCGTTCCAGCCGATTTGGCTCAGATAGAAGGCCTAATTGAACTCAAGTTCAGACCGTAGGTCACAGCTATGGTCCAGACTACAGACCATAGGTGTCAACCATGGTTCAGACTGGAGACAACATGTCTAGGTTGCGGTTCATACTGCTTAGGCCAGAATGCCTAAATTGAGTGGTTAGAACCACTGCTCTATCTTGGAGTCTATCCAATATCGTTCATATGATTTTGTAGCATGTCCATATGAGTAGTTGCCCTCGGCATGATGCATTTTAGGTGTCTACACATGTATTTGGAGTTCTTGATGTTTGGTCTTTCTTGGCTAGATTTCCCTATAGTTTTTGTGCCATTAGTGGCACCTTCAATCTGCCATTTTCCTGTGAACAATGTAGTGCAATACCTTGTAATATTCTATGAGAATAATACATTTTTATTGCACCATTTTTGCACTCCTTCTTGTAGGTCCTATAGTCTAATTTTTTATTAGATTTTGAATGCACAAATGAGGATTTTGAGGATGTCCATTTGTATAGAATCCTTGCCCTCTTTGCTTTTATATAGATCCAATATTTTTAAATGATGTAGATAGAAGATTTTTTTGCTGCACTTAACCCTGTAGTGGTTTGGATTTGAGACTAACCAAATCTCAATATTTGAATATTCTTTTGGTTATTTGTTATTCACTTGTACTAACCAATTTTGGTGGTTTATATTGGCCACTATGAGTTGCATATTTTTGTGCTTTAAGAGTGTCTTTAGACACTTGATGCAAACTAGATTTTGTACCCTTATCAAAAGCACAAAATTAATATATTTTGAGATTAATAATAGTGCAAATAAATATAATAATATTTCACTTTTAATACACTAACAATTTCAGCTTATCACTCCAATAAAATCTTAAGAACATGCACTTAGTCAAATTTACTATAGCTAATCAAGAATAATATGAAATTAACCTTCAATGATTATTCTATAATTTCACTACAATCAATATTGTAGGACTTATTCTTCTTTTTATTTTTCCAAAGTATATGATAGGTGGTTGATAGAAGTAATTCATAAATCTAATCAACTCCTAATCAATGTGCAAATGAACCTTTCTTTTTGCACTTTTTAAGACTATAATCTAATTGTAAATTTAATTCAAATTCAGGTGCTTTAGTAAATCTGATAAGTAATCCAATTAATGAATCTACTTGCACCAATAAGTTGCTTAACTTTTTTTGAAAGATTTTGTAGATATTTTACCACTTCTATAGAGGATGTAGATCTTGGTATCTAGGATCACCAAGTTGCTACTTCGAGTAGGATCTTGCAGCTCTATGTAGACTATTCTGAATAACTCTTTCTTCACTAAATGATGGTCTCAAACTTTCTTTCATGAGTGTAGGATTTGGTGTCTTATTCTCCTCTTGTGTTCTCCTCCTACTGTATATTTGGAGAAGTATTTTTCCATGAAGTGGTGTGTTCTTACTATGGGAGGTAATCTTCAAATATCCAAGATTTGGTGAGCTTCTTTTGTCTTCAAATATTCTTGTCAAATTTTGACTTCAAGTATGATCTTCTCAATATTTTGAATTTCTTGAGGTCTTCACTGGATTATTCTTATGCTCAGATTTGGAACTCACCAAATTCTCCTTCTCTTGGGATTTTTTTCAGATGGTGACAATTGTCCCAAGTCCTCCACTATCAAGGGATTCTCCTTGGTAGTGGTTTTATCCAATGAGTTCTAATAATTTCTTCAGTCAGGCTCTCCTAGCCTTTTTCTGGATGCTCGATGAGACCTTCCCAAGGTCTTTCATATTGTAGCTTATGCTAGTATTTTCCTTAAGACCTCTTCAACCTTCTACTCCTAGAAGTGTTGGTGGTGAGATATGTTTCTAGATATCTAATTCTACTGCTTCTAAATTTGAGAAAGACTCTCTTGGTTCTTATTCTTCTTCCAAGTATGGAAGTCCTTCAATGAGATCTTCTCCTAATATTTTTTGCTTTAGGTGCTAAATTGATTTTGAAGAAGATACCCTTCCTAACGTTATTGTAGGAAGTTTTCCAACTCACTGAATCTTCTTTCCTTGAAACAAAGTATTAGTATTGAAATATTTATTCTACTTCTGAATAATATATTCTCTTTGAATTCTTCTTGAGGATCAAGGCTTCTATGGTATTTTTTAGTATCAAGTCTTTTGTGGCCTTTTTTCATTATCAAGTCTTTTGTGGTCTTTTTCAGTACCAAGGCTTCTATGAAATTTTCTATTATTAAGGCTTCTATGGCATTTCTATCATCAAGGCTTCTGTGACCTTTCTAGTATCAAGACTTATATGGATTCTCCTTCAAGGCTCTTATGGGTTTTTCTTCAAGGCTTCTACATAATTTTTATGTCAAGGATTCTATGGACTGTTCTTCAACTTGTGATGTTCTTCGATTTAGAAATGGAGATATTCAATCTCCTGACTTCACCACAACTCTTCTCAAGAAGTATTCTTCTACAATGTTTTTTCTGGCACAAGGAACCAATATCTACACTATGAAGGCATGTCGACATTTGGGTAACAAAGTTGGAGTCTCCTAGATTTCTATTGTAGGAGTCCTAATCCTCTAAGAAATATTTTTTTACAACAAAAGAAACTTTAGGTAATAGTTAGCAACTTCTAGATATCTTGGATGATCCTCACTAGATGATTTGTCAATCCAACAGATTGAAAGTTGAGTCCCGATCTTCATGAATTTTTATATAACTCTATGGAAAGAATCTAGTCAAATGGAATCTTATTTTTTTTGGAATTGAGATTTATTTTAGTCCTCACTTGTGACTCTCCCTAATTCTACCACCTAGATTCTTCTAAGAACTTTTGGCAATGACAAGTATAGTAGCGCATCAGTTTGACAAAACACTTAGGCTCAAAGATAATGGTGGTTTCCCTATTGACCTAAACAAACTAGATGTATTGTAGCTCTAATACCACTATTAACTTTTGATATAATGATAAATGGGAGATAAAAATCACAAGATGTACATAATATAAAAAAAATTAAATCTTCAAGATGACTAAAGTATGCTAAATAGAAATAACATAAATGAATACAACATAACTATGGAGGAAATAAAAACTCCATTAATGAAGCTACTGAACTACATTATACTCATCACCAATATATGGTGATATAAACAACACTGTACTACTACCTACGACTATTATGTAAGTATATCTATCTATCTATGTCCCTCTTCTCATATCTATCTGGTAATAAGGCATTTCTTATATAGTAACACAAGTTCCTTTGCCAACACTCTATATAGATATTCAAGGAACAACTTGCACATATACAACTTACACATTGACACTTGTGCATTTATTACATTACATGAAGTAACTAGATAACTTCCCCCTAAAGTAATCTAATGTACTAATTATGTACCTTGGAAGATACATTTACATAACCCAAATGATGGAATAGACTCTATTTCTAACAATGTGGATGGAAATGATCTCTAGATGTGTGTGTTTTTCTTATGATCTTTTGAAAACTAATATGTGTGTGTAAATAGTTAGTGGTCATATGAACATCATTGATGATGGTCATATGGTATCTATCATATCTTACGAGGACCTCTTAATAGTCAAAATATCACAAGAAAAGGTGCAAATGATGAAGAGAAAAAATGTTTGATTAGGACTCATGACAATCATACAAGCGTGGTGATAACTTAGCATGCAAGAAATAATCTAATGCTAATGCAATAAAATAGTATACCTAATGTAACTAGACAAACAATATATTAGTGTGTAATGCATAATGGAATGAGCATATTCAATGTTTTTGTATTTTTGTATTTTTTGTTGTTTTTGATGATTTTTTTTTTAATTTTGAATGTTTTTGATGTGTTTTGTATTTTTGTATTTTTTTTGTGTATTTGTTTTTATGGGGAAGATGTGATACTTTAAGCATCCCCAAAGTGTTCCATAACTAGTGATTATGGGGAAGGTATGATACCTTGACAATACCTAGATTGTTTTATTGTTTGTGATGTGGTTGATAGTGGAGGTACGATACCTTGAGCGTCCCCACTATGGTTCTAGTGGATACCAAGGTTTTGATGAGATTAGGTGAGTGGAACATATATGGAAAATGCCACACTATCGATAAGATCTTGGACCATATTTTTAAATATGAGGCAATCCTTGATGTCATGACCCTTCTACCTATGATAGAGGCAATAATAATTTTCCCTATATGACTTGGATTTAGGTCTATTGGTATAGAGAGGAAGTACGTCAGGTAAAACAATTGTTTTTACCTCCTACAACTTGTGAAAGATTGTCAACATGAGATCGAATAGAAGGGTCTAGTTATGGGGTTAGTATTTTGAATGAAGTGGACAAGGTGGGCTGGGAATGGGGATGTCCCCCTTGTCAATTAGGTATTTAGACATATTTTTAAATTTGTACGAATTATTGATGTCATCACCCTTCATTATGTGGTAAATGCAGTAGTGATATTCATTGTGATACTTAGGCTTAGACTTATTTGATTCATTGGGTTTCATTTTTGGTAAGGTGATTGCTTGCACCTCATAGAGCCTCTAAAATATGGTTGAATAAGGTTTTGGAAGTGGCGTATAATTGTGAGCTTGATGCCTATTGTGCTTATCTGGTTGTGGTTGATTTTGGGGTTGTAAAAGAGGTATTTGGTCTAGGATGTGGTTTTTTGAGGTAGATTTTGAAACTATTTTGGTGTTGATGAGGTTGATGATGACTCAGCTTTAGCTCAATGTTTGTGAGTCAATTTAGGATTTGTTATAAGTAATTATTTTGGTGACTCACTTGTATCTCAATGTTGGTTAACCAAGCCAATATGTGTTGTAGATCAAGTGGAGATTGTTGCTAGTATTATTGAGGGGGCTTTTGTATGGATGATAAAATTTGGTGGTGATTGGTAGGTGGTAAATGTGGATTGGGTGTAGGTGATAGGAGATAATTAAGTATATGTGGATTGAAAGTCCTCAATATATGAGTAGATGTGGATTGTTAATAATGATTTTGTCTAATGGGTATATCCATATTCTTATGTTTCTGATTCAGCTTAGAGTGTTCAGTTGTGGTAGCTTTATTATCACCATTTCATTGTAGTGTGTACACCTATTCTTTATTCTATGGATATCTCAAGTAAATTGGAGTAAGTGTGACTAGATTTAGTGGTAAAAACACTTATAGCATGGAGAGAACATTGGATGTAGCTAAAGGATGTGTATATTAGTTTGGAGATCTCTGGTTCTCTATCACAATGTTAATCATTCCAAAAAAATCTTGATTTGGTGGAGTTGTGGGTATTTGATTAACTTTCTTAGGTTGTTCTTGTTGATTGAAAGGTGTTGTATTTATTTTATGTAAAATTAAAAGGTCTTGGAAGACTCCTATATTTTGGTTATTTGGGGCAAGAGGATTATCGATCTGAATCTCTTGACTCTCGATCATATTTTGTACTATATTTTTAAAGGAGTAAAATGACTGGATGTTATAACCCCTTTGCTGATGGTAAGCACAATATTGATACTCTCTATAAGACTTTGGTTTAGGTTAATTCAGACCTACTGGATTAATCTCAGGGATATTGATTATGTATGCCTCAAATATTTTATTGAAAATTAATGCTAATATTTTTAGCAAAGGAGTGTATTGTCATGGAGGCCAACATTGTTGAGTTTGTTTTTATTCTATTATGAATGATATTGGGTTGGTGGAGGTTGAGCCTGGTAATTAGGTTGAGTTGGAGGTTGCAGTGTTGTGGGTTGATTTGAGGATCCAAGGATACTCAAGATAACTTGATTTACTAGGGCCACCTTCTATTGCATATTTCCTCCTTTAGAATTCTTGTTCATCCATTCCTTTTTATGGAGCTTAATATCACCTTCATAGATATTAATATCCTAAATAACCTTAGCTTGTGCTAGGAAATATTCAAAGGATTGATACTACTGGAGTTGTAGAAGAAGCAATATTTACTTCGAACAACTCCTAGTGAATAGTCTGGTTAGCTTTGTTATGGCAACGTGAAAGGCAACTTGGTTATTATTTCTCTCCATCAGTTATTATAGTCCATGACTAATTCATCTTCAAATTTTCTAAGATTATACAAGTTAGCGAATGTTGCCTTTTTTCTAATGCTAAATGAAAAGTGTTCTAAAAATGCATTTGCAAATTTTTCAAAATAATGGATGCTATATCGTGGTAGATGATTATACCATTATAGAGCAGGCCCTACAAGGGTTATTAGAAATGTTCTTAGTATGAGTGCATCATCATACTAAATATGAAAGAATACATTCATGAAATGAGTGACATGATCTTGAGCATCTTCTTCTTCTTTGAACTTATCTAATTTAGGTATTTCAAAATGCTTAGGATATTTGGGGTGATGGTACGAATGGGTGAAATGGTTGGTTGTGAAGCTAACATAAGGTAGGTTTTTGGTAACCTATGCATGAAGTTTACTTATCTAAGGAATTAATGCATTTTATTAGCAACTCATATGCATCTAATAAAATTATTTCATTCACTTACTTTTGTCGTTGAGGTGGTTGGGTGTTGTCAACACACTCGTCCCTATAAGGTAATTCAGGGTATGTATTGATTGGTTATTGATATTCTAGCTGCAGTTACTCATAGGGATCATACTCCTCTAGATAAATGTATGGTCTATTTTTTTCAAGAAATTGATGCATTTGAGGATATATGGATGGCTGATTTGATGAAAATACAAGTTAGACAATTTTGGTTTAGCCACGATGGAAGGTTTTCATATTGCGTAGGATGCCTTATGCGTTGTTGTATCCTATGAGTACTAAGGGTAAGTACCATTTTATGCATTATATTTTTTAACTACTCTTGATGTACATTTTTTTGATGCAACCTTTGTAGATGCGATTGTTGTTGGTCCACCCATTGCTGATTTAATTTTTGGTGGTCTAATTGTAGTTGGTCCAACTATTATTGATATGATCGTTGTCGGCCCAACTATTGTTGGTCTATTTTTTGTTTTTGTTGGTTAATTTTTTGCCTAATTTATTTATGAGTGTGTTTTATTTGATCAGATGTATGGGGTTTGTTTATCCTTTCATTGGTAATATGGATGTGCTTGTTTGGCCTTTCACCCTTGGTAAGATCTATAACTTATTTTCCATGGTCCTTATAGGCCACATTGACCTCATATTGTGGTTTAAATGTGATATTTAGGTAATCAAGTGATGCAGAGACACAATGTTCTTGAATGAATTGTCTCTTTTGAAATATATTAGAATTTGGGTCCCCTGTATCTATAATGAATGTAAGAGCTAACATGGGTTATTTACAAGAACGATGGTTAACATATGCATTCTCTTGATCATGTTCTTGATTTATAGATAGATTATTAGTTGGGGAATCCTGGTAGTAGTCATATTGGTATGGTATGTACTCTTGAATTGCTTCTAATGGTTCTCTAGGACAAGCCATGATGCGAATGCACAACACCACCCTATTAGGCCCCTCAATGGGCGGATGATTATTTTTATAGAAATCAAGAAAAGTGTCTAGATCAGGAATGTATTTCTTCTAATCATACTCAAGACCTATAAGTGCTTCCTAAATGAGGATTTCTTGAAGGTCAGATTCTCTATATGAGAGAATCAAGTTACGATGTGTGCCATGATGTCAGTTAGGAATGGCAAGGTCCTCTAGACTAAATTAGAGACGTTCTAGGTCTCCTTGGTAGTGTTTAGCAGTGCTAGCTCTTTACTAAGATTGACTACATGTTGTTACCATGATATATGCTATACAAAATAGTAAATAAACAAACAAGCAAGAAAATAATTTTTTTGTGTTTTTGAATTTTTGATTTTTTTGTTGATGATTTTTTATTTTGATTTTTTTTTTTTTTTGTGTTTTTGTGTGTTTTGGTTTAAACCTATTCCTATTATAACTAAAAGGTAAAATAAAATATAAACTATGAAAGGTGGTTTGTGCACACACCCCTATAGAGGAATGCAACACAAACGGAAAAAAGTGGCTTCCTAGGATACTAGATATGGTTGTTGGGTATTCTAAGGAAATAATGTATTTCCTAAAAGAGGCCACACTATTTGAGTCCTACTACTTGCCAAACCAAAATTTTTCTCCACACTCAGGTATACTTGGACAAGAATGATAGTTGCATTCCACTTATTATTGAGCCATGTGGTTCAGGGGCATCTAATCCTGACCTACCCAAGATGCACCTAAGAGTAGGGGACTTTTCAGTGATAAAGTTTGAAAAACCACTCTTAGGGGCTACTATGATTTGTAAAGGGGCCAATCCATGGTAGGATATGAATGCCCATGTTGTATGATTACTACTAGTCATTGGTTATGAAATTAAAATAACTAGAATTATATTATCTCATGTGTGTGTGTGAGGGTTAATTTTATATCTTTTTGCAAAAATAAATCAAAGAACATACAAATGATATTTTACTAAATGCAAAAAATGTATGTTTAATATTAAAAAAATCCTATATGGTATTTAGCCTTTGAATAGGCCATAAGGTAGACAAACTAGAGAAATGCAAATAGATGTTATCGTACACTGAGATAGCCATGAACAGAGGCTATATTACATTGAGATGACTATGAACAAAGGACGTCTAGGCTTGAGACATGTTGAGTGATACATAAGACCAATTGACAATATACACCAATGGTTAGAACAAAAATTGTTCTCTCTTGAAAGGGAATATTGATCCCTAAAGGTTTGGGTGATAAGGTGTGTTATTGTCAAGTCTTAAATGAAAATAATGAAAATAGAAGACAAATGGATAACTCGGGGTTCTTTATAACTATTACAAGGGTAAGAATTCGATTCACTGTCTAAGTTTTAAGAAACATAGTCCTGATTCAATTGTTCATCAAATGATTAGATATTGCTTCCAATAAATCAAGAAAATAAATATTCTAGACTTTCTACGCCAAAATAATCAATAAAAATCATTCATTGCATCATATCCATAAAGTATTATAGCACGTATGGTAGGAACCTAGGGTTCCTAGCACATAAAATGATAAATAAATAATAATCTAAATCTAAAAGAATCGCTTTTGAATTGTCGAGAAGTCCCTTCAATGATTTAATAAATCATATATTATATATTTCATGGATGATTTGAATGATAAGTTCTTACAAGGTTTTATACCCACTCTAGGGTTATAGGTGAAAGGTTGCAATGCTTCCTAACCCTAATCTTATAATAATATAATAATTAATTATATTAATTATTATATTATTATTATAACCATATGAGAAAATATATTATTATTAATTAATGATGTTAGGATAGGATCCTAACATGCCATGCTCCTTTAAAAAGCTTTGTACTCAAAGCTTAGGTTTCTTCTCTATTTGAATCTGGCTTCACATTGGAACACCTTTCACACATAGTAAATAGTTGTTTTGGCTTTCATAGGGTCTATATTTTAGGTTAAGAACCTTCAATGTGCAAAGGGTATTATAAAGACCTCCACCTCTGGGATACGTTATTTGTAGGTAGAGATCTCGATTAATCTCAGGGTGACGGGACCCACATCAAAGAGTTTATGTGATGTCATGTTGCATATAACAACCTCATATAAATCGACCCTTTATTTTTTATTTCAAGGTCTTCAAACATAAGCAAACCCCTTCTCCGTATTAAGAAAGTTGTGGCATGATTTTATGAGACACAAACCTTGAAATTTGTATAAACCCTTAAATTAGTTACGATGCTCTTGGCTCCAATGTTTGAGGAGTCAAAGGTCTTACCTCCAAATTAGAATGCTTGAGAATTGTAGATGTATATGTTCAGAAAGAATGGTACCAGAGATGTATATACTCCATTTGCCATCCATCCTAGTATGCAGTGCCAAACAAAGAGAATTTTTTTTTTCATGCCTTGTCGAAACAAACTGCATGCAAACCTAATGTTGATTGCAGTCTCCTTTTTATCACCATTTAGCACCAAAATCTTGATACCTTCTTGTGCAAGCTTATCGATGCACTCTGGAAGATGGGTCCGGTAGATTTATTTTTTCGTGGACCTTCTAAATAACAATATAGGAAATAGAAACAAATAGGAATACTTGCCATTTTCACTCATTTTCATGCCTTGGTGACTGAAAATTTACGAGGTAGATTCATTTTTAAATCCTAGATAAAACTGCCATTGCTGGCTTTATTTCAATGACATTGTATCTAATTTGTGCACTTCTTCCCAATGATGCTACATTTGGGGGCTGTAGAGAAGATAATGGAAGTGATAACAATGCTCACTCTCTATACCTTGTCTTGATTAGCATTCTCAATGAGTGTTGTCTAAATTCATTGTAGGTGTAACGTTTAGAAGAACTTAAGGTTGACCTGCACATATTATTTTTATACTGATGTGTTGGCTAAAACATCAAATATTTAATTCAGTTGTTATTTAATTTTATCTCCATGAGCTCTGATGAAAGGGGGCCTAAGGGATCTTTTACAAATATTTTATATTTTCTCATAGAATCCACAAGTATGATATTTCTCATATTTTACAATAAGCAAGTTATGCAAGTGATCACAACATACACAATAAAGGATAAACACAACTTAGACAACCTCTCGTATACAGAAAGGTCCCCAATTTGGTTCTTCATTCATACCCTGCTCTTAAAAAAAATAGCATATTGACTATGTTTTCCCTTTGGCAGTAGCATGCATTGCTTGGCATAACCTTTTGCATTAGTGTCTATTGCAATTTACTACTGAGTTTCATTAATTGTTTGACAAACACAGGTAGTGGTCAAAGTTAGTAATCCTGGTAGACTTCTAGAAGTTGACCGGCCATTTTATGAATATGTTGTAACAGTTGAAGTGATCTTCATATTGTCAAGGATTTAAAATGTATTCCTTGAGATCCCCTAATTGAAGCCTTCCTTCTAATATATTGAAAAAAATAACACTAATTAATGCTTTTGGGATCAATGTGTTATGGTGTCGCAAATACAACATTTCGAGACATTCTCTTGTACTTAACTTCAGGGGGAAAATATTTCTACCTTGCCAAAGGATTAGTTTTCCTTAACAATATATACATAGCAGTATACTATGAGATGCAATATTATCAGCACCTCTATTGAAGAGTTCCCATGCCATCTGCTGGCAGTTCAGATCAAGCACCCTAAGTACCAAATTCTTGGGCATTGGTTCATCTGGGAGAGAATTTTATTTTATTTTTTTTATTTTTAACATCCTCTAACACTGCGACATCATATGTTGTGTCGTCTTCGGTTACGAAAAGCCACAATAGAATATTTTTCTCTTCGTCAGTATTAGGGCTATCATATGGTGCTATAACTTTGAGAGATTAGAAGTGGATATTCGTACAATTAAACATAGTTTTGTGAAAGTAAGAACTGTCCAATAATGATAATCCACTAACTGTGAGCCCATTAGTGGCTTCAGAGTATACGATCATTGGTCTATTACCGCCATTTGCATTCCATAACTTCTATCATTTTCCATAAATGGTGCCTTCACTTGCCATAGTAAGCTGTTCAACTTTTCAAAAAATATTTAATAGGCCAGACCAAAAAATTTTCCAATAATTATGACTTATCGAAGGTTCCAAAAACAAAAATAATCACGGATAGTGTGAGTTGGACAATATTTTCCCTTTAGATTTTCTTGTGATGGACATTGCATCAAATAGATATTCACGATTTCATTATTTTTCCAAAGGTTGTTGATGATTGATTGGATTACTTACAACTTGGAAGCATTGAGTATGAATTAGACTGTTAAGTTTTTAATAGGATACTGTCAACTAATTTATAACTGCAACCATATATCTGAGCTCTTACAAATTCTAGGATTTTAAAGGGCAACTATGGTTCCATCTATATTTTTATGCTAGTAGAGAGAAGAGGAGGTGGCCATGGAGGAGGCCTCAAAGATGAAAGGTTCACACTATGCAGCACATCCAACAGATAACCAAGTTGATTCATTGTTGGATCATATTTTTTAAAAACTACAAAAACGCTTATTCTTCCTTGGGTATTAAATAAATTGTTGAAAAACATCTTGTAAGCAATATTGGAGATGTTATTAGAGAAAATATTACTAGGCTGATTTCCACTTTGATGTTTGTGTTTATTTCCCCTATGCAGATCTATAAAACATTGCTTTTGGAAACCTGCATCTTTGATATCTTCTTCTCCCTTGTGCACTTCTATTAAAAATATATTTTCATTATAAGGGTTTTGATTAATTTCTTCCAAAAGTGCAATAGGTATTTCTGAAAGTTCTTTGGTTATGGGCTCATCCAAAGAAACAATTAATTTTAGGTTTGGAGCAATATGTTTAGTTGCATTTTTTTCTTTCTTGGGAAGAGCAATGGGTACCACCTGAGATTCGTCGGCTATGGGTTCTTCCTCCACTACCTGAGATTCCATGGCTAGGGTCTCCTCTTGCATTTCCATTAAATATTATATAATACGATCAAAATTTTCCATTTGTTTTTTTTTTTTTTGTTCAATCATTCTTCTAATTTCTGCAATGTCATTTTTCATTTCCTTGACCAATATGGTTGGATCCATATGGCTCTGATACCAGATGGTAGGAACCTAGGGTTCCTAGCACATAAAATGATAAATAAATAATAATATAAATCTAAAATAATCACTTTTGAATTGTTTGGAAGTCCCTTCAATGATTTAATAAATCATATATTATATATTTCATGGATGATTTGAATGATAAGTTCTTACAAGGTTTTATACCCACTCTAGGGTTATAGGTGAAAGGTTGCAATGCTTCCTAACCCTAATATTATAATAATATAATAATTAATTATATTAATTATTATATTATTATTTTAACCATAGGAGAAAATATATTATTATTAATTAATTATGTTAGGATAGGATCCTAACAACGTAGCAATGATTTCTATGAAATCTAAAGAATATGTCAATGAGCTTCAGAAGTGATATTCAACTAATATACTCCTATTATAAGTATATTTCAAATAAAATTCAAAAGGAAAGTGTTAAAAAAAGAAATAAAACATGCCATTGAGTCCTTGAAGTCTTAAATTGAATATGTTGAAGCAACAAATCTGAATTCAACCAACTCTGATTCGACCAACATTCAGACAATCTGAGGTCAAAGTGGTGCCATATTCAAAGGGAAAAGAAACACTATGCTATAATTAGCTTAGATAAGACCACCATAAGCATGCACAGATCATATTAAGAATCCCAATATATTGCATTGATAAAGATGTTCAACAATTACATTCCCATATTTGCTTGCATCAAGCAATTGCATGAATGAATATTCAAGTCTAATTCTAGGGGTACAGATGTCCACGATCTATATAAAAAAAAAATTCTAAAAAAACAGAATCTAACCCTTTGGAATGGGGTCTCCATGGCTATTTATAGCCTAAAAATTTTAAATTTGCAGTGCTTTACAGTTGTACTTTAGTTCTTTATAGTTACATTTTTAATGGTTTACAGATGCATTTTCAGTGGTTTATAGTTATATGGATGAGTTGTTTGTAGATGACGTGTCACTTTGTGCTTCTTATTGATCTATATTTTCAATTTTAGCCATTGATCTTTGCAATTATTTATTTGGCCTAGTTTTAAATATTCAATTATTGGGTTAATCTACCTATCAAGCACCAAATATTTTCCATAATTTTATCCAGGTTCAATGAATGTATCTTGATGAGTTATCATGCATTGAAGGGTACTTTAATCTAGTCTAGGTTCACTATATTTTTTGCAATCTCTCTTGGCCTCCATATTCTCATTCTATTGCCTATAAATCATGAAATAAGGAAAAAATTAGTTTAACTTTGTAAAAAGATATCACACTTTTAATTCTTTCATTTATTTACCTTTATTTTATTTTCATTTTGAAAAGATTTTCAATGCTGCAGTAATACATTTTTGGATTTAAATCATGATTTTCTCCATTATAAAATCATTCATCTTTATAACATCAATATTAGTAGCTTTCAATTGTCAGGTGCTAATTTTTATGAGTGTTCTATAAAGGCCTTCAATATCTAAGCTTAAATTTCTAAATTCTAGATAAAATTTACAATATCCAAGTTTAACCTTCAATATCCAGATTTTATTTTAATTGCCTTAGTCATATTTTATGTGTCAGATTTCATGTTTGATAAATGAATACTCAATTCCAATTACTGAGTTTGACTTTGATTTACCGGATACAATTTTCAATTACCGAATTTATTTCCCTTGTCTAATCGAAGTATTAGGAGATTTTTATTGTTCAAAGATTAATTTCTCATTGTAGAATTTGATTTTGATTTTCCAGGTACAATATTCAGTTTCCAAATTTATTTTTGTAATGGATGGGTTTTATTGCCTTCACTTTGGAGTATTGGATGCATTTTCAATTTTCGGGTATCAAATTTAATTGTCGGGTAAAATTACTCTCCAGGTTGGGACATGGTAAAATATTTTTGATCATATTTACACTTAGAAAAATTTTAAATTTGCTTTTTGTTGTGTGTTGGATATTTTGCACCACCTTGCACTCCAGTGGGGTACATTATTTTCAGTCTGACACATACTTAGCCAATTTTTTTTAGAGATTGAACATAGCCTCCTATAAGTTCGTAGGACACACTCCGACATAGTACATTAATTTTGGGAAGACCAAGACTTAGCAAAATTTTATACTTGATTTTTTTTGGCACGCGTCAGATATTTTGCACTACTCCGCACCCTGCTAGGGTACATTATTTTTTATTGTCTTTATAATTCGAAAAATTTAGGGTTTGATATTGCATATTAACTTTATACACCTTTAGGCTTCAAATATTTTGAATCTCAATGCCTTATGAATGGCTCCAAAATTTTTTAATGGTTTCAATATGATTTTTACTTGCCTAAAAATGTATTCTACGTACCCAAAAATAATATTCAAAGTCTGGAAATGATTCTTGAATCCACATAATTGAATTCTTATGACCTCAAATTAATTTTTTTCATACATAAATTTAATTGGCCAAACATTAAATTTAGAGAATCTAGATTGATTTCTCTATTATTTGAAAATAAATTTGTAATACTTGAAATACAAACATATTACTTGGAAATGAATTTATGATAGCTTGGAAACAAGATTGTATTTTTCGGAGATGAATTCCATTGAAAGTGATATCAAATCATTTGGAAATAAATCTTATCCATATTTGATTGTCTGGGAACAATTTTCATGAATCCATGATTAATTCTTGAATGCATGGAGTTAATTATTTATGCCCATAAATGAATTACAAATACTTGATAGTAATTCTTAATGGTCCAGAATTGATCTTTGGTTGCTTGGAAATGTTTTTTTTAAAGTCTAGAAATAAGTCTCATCAATCTTTGATTGTCTAGAAACAATTACAATTGTCTAAAAATTTATTTTACTGACCTAAAATGGGTTACAATCACTCGAAAGTAATTTCCAATTGATCAGAATTGATTTAAATGTGCCTGACAACGATTATCATATGTTCGAAAATAAATTTTGATTTTTTGACCTTGATTTTCATAGCTTAAAAATAATTTCCATTCAATTTGGAATTAATTCTTCAATGCATGGAATGAAATCTAATTACCTTGGAATGCTAGGGTTTCCAAAATCATGGAATATTATTAAGCTACCAACGAATCTAGAATTTTAAAATTTTCAGATGACCTTGGTGGCAAACATGAAATTAATGGATAATACAAGTTTTCTCATTTAAATCATTCTAATAAAACCTATTCAATTGAAGCTCAATCCTTTATAAAACATTCAATGCAAAGCAATAGTAAAATATGAATGTAAGCAAATTGAAATTAAAATTTAAAATATCATCAAAACTTAAAATTTTAAGTGGATCTCCAATTGGGGCGGGTTGTGCAATGGCAACAATAAATGGTGACTCTGTTGGAAAATGCTCCTAAAATTTTTGGATAAAGAACCCAACTTGAAATAGATGAAACCTCAATTAGTAAAATGTAAATCATTTGGCAGTATTCTAAGATGGGGTTAAAAAACTTTTCTAAAGATACATGTCCCATGATGCTCCAACTTAAAGTGTGTTCTAGTGCATTCGTTTCCATTTATAAATAAATCAGACTTCCATCACTTGGTTTGAAGTCAGGTTATTAAATGTTTCACTAAAAAAATGATTTATCTTTGCATTGCTCCATTGCTAGTCAAGCATTCATAGCTTTGGTGGAGATGACCTCGATCCCTTATAGACATTGATCTACTACTAGCCATACATCTATAGCCCTGGTAGAGGTTATAAGAATCACCCAAGCACTTTAGTTCATTTCATTATTAATATTTTCCTTCTTGTTTAAGAAGTATTTTGATGAATTGCAAGTATTGAGTATGTTTTTGGGTTAGGGATCTATAAGGCTATAAGTAGAGAGTATGTATTTTTACCTAATAATCAAACCAAGATGATTTCTTCTTCATGACATAGGAATCATTTTAGTGTGTTAACAATTGTACAACTTCAACATAATGTTACATCATTCTAGTTTATTTATTTAGATCTATAAACAAAAATAAAATCAAATAATTTGATTCACTAATTATCCACTTCACCTGATTTCAAATCAAGTAATTCATCCTCATTTTTTAGAAAGTATTTTATTTAGAGGAACAAAAAATTAATGGCAATTAAATCCACTTGTCAAAATTTGAAGAAGAAGAAGGCAACATGAAACTGAAACTAAAACATGAAATAAAAAGAACTTTCATGAAAGAAAATGAACTAATTTAAACATGTAAAGCCAAACAAACAAACAAAATACTAAACAATGAAAAGAAGGAACTTTTAAATTAGAGAAAAAAAACTAATTGTAAACAAAAAGAAAACAACATCAAAACAAAGTAAAAGAAAATACATCAAAATAAGAAACTATGGTACAATGACTATTTTACTACACTATCTCAAGGGTGAAAGTAGTGCTTTAGGAATTGCCCATTGACAAGTAGAGGGATGTCTTCTCCACTCAAATTATTCAATATAAAGGTATTTTCTCCAAGTATCTCTAAGATTTGATAGGGATCTAACCAGATATCATACAATTTATCATGATATCCCTTTCTATCATGTGCTTTATCCCACAATAAGACTAAGTCAAAAATTCTAAAATCTTTAATTTTAGTTTTTTTTATCAAACCATATTTTGATTATCCCTTGATGTTTGTTGAAGTGTTGTAGAGCATATTATCTCTTTTCATATAACTTAATTAGGTTTTTCAACCTTGCTTCTACTTTATCATCCACTTCTAAGTAGTCTTTCATGATCTGGAGCATCAACAATTTCGAATTGGTGTGAAAGATAGGATCTTGGACATATACTAGATGATATGGTGATGTACATATTAAATCTTTTATTCTTGTACCCATAAAGCAAATTTGAGTTTATTGTGCCAATCTCTAGAATTCTATTCTAGGAGTTTATTGATTATTGTGAGCAAGCTTTTATTGGTAGAATCAACTAAATAATTTCCCTATGGGTAATAGTTAGAAGAAAATTTTATGGTCACTTTGTTATTATAAGCCCATTCTGCAAATTGGAGTGAGGTAAAAGCTAAACCATTATCACAAACTAAAGAATAAGGTATTCCAAATTTGGTGACAATGTGTTCTTCAAGGAACTGAATCACAACCTTTGTAGTGCAGTTCTTAGTGGCTTGAGATTTTGTCCAGTAAGTGCAACAATCTATTGTGGTCAAAATGTATTTGTGATTGGCTAAAGAATTGGAATGTATGACCCCTATAAAGTCTAATCCCATTTGGAAAAAAGTATGAGCCTCAAACACTGGTTGTTAGGGCATAGAAGCATTTATTTATTTATTAGCAGCAACTTGGTAGGTATGACAGGATCTAACATGGGCATATGCATCTTTAAAAATATGAGGCCAGTACTATCCAACTCTCAATATTTGATGTGCAGTAGCATTGGCTAAACAATATTCAGTTCCATATTTGTCATGAAAGTCATTGAGGATTTAAGTATCTTAATATTTATTTAAGCACCTAAATAAATTCCTTTACGGTTTCTTCTACACAATATACTTGCTTTGATCATGAATTTGGTACTCTTTAGATGCAATGCTCTCCTTTGAGTAGCATTGAAATTATTTGGGAATTTATTATTCAATAGGTAGTACACTATATCTTTGTACCACTCATAGATTATGATATTATCTATGAAATATTGCTAACAAAGGATTTGAGGGTCAATTTTTGTGAAAGTGTTGGCATTTTTGCCATATTGAAATTTTGTTGTAAACTTTGTTTGAAATTGGCCAGTAAAACTTACAAATGCTTTTGAGTGTTTTCACACATTGATTTTATTTTTTAAAAATTTCTAAATATTTGATGGGTGTAATTTCGAGTGCAATTCCAATAAAATGCTTTTTTCTCGAAATGGCTATTCCGCTCTCTGAAATGCCTTTTCGTTCTCCAAAATGCCTTTTCGTTCTTCGAAATACCTTTTCATTCTTCAAAATACCTTTTCGCTCCAAAGTGTAATGAACATTATTTATTTTGGGCATTTTGTTGGTGAAACTATTCTACCAACAATTTTGTTCTCATTAATTCTCAAAGAAATCAAATTTCCAAGATTGGCCCCACTTATGGCAGTAGAAGATTTTCCTAGATGAAGTTGAAAGAGAAAGACAAATATTGGGGTAAAATTTCATTTCACGCAGGATAAAAGTATTAAGTGCACATTCCAAGTAAAAGCTTGTTTCAAACATAACTTAACGAATTGAAGATAGAGGCCCATTTCGAGTGAAATTTCATGTTTTAAATGTAAATCTTCTTTGAAAAATGATTAATATTGATAAAGTTAATTCCTGTGGCGATATTATTGCTAAAACTACCAGGTTTAAGTATGGTGCTCTTGATTCCAATGCGATATTGTTCATTTTTAAGGTACCAACCACTTCGTGGATAAGCATTTCCAAGGCACCACCATAGAGATTGAAATTAGATTGTTGATTCCTGTTGAAGCCTAATATGCCATGTGATAAAATTAGTAGATATTTTATTTGGCATTTTCTCATTGGTTCATTGTTGTTGCTGAGGAGAGATTTGCTGCTATTGGTGTTTGGATGGCCGACACCTTGCCTCCACATGTATTTAATGAAAGAGGCGAAAACCTCTATAAATACTAATCATATTTCCATTGTAAAGGATGAGAGACAATTTTCAAAAAGCCTTATCAAGTTCTCTACGTAAATAAGATATATTTGGATTCTGATTTTGCAAGCGACTTTATGTGTGATTTCCTTCTATTTTATGCATTTCTCTTTTATGCTTCTATATCTTATCTGCTATTGAATTTTAAATTTTACATCTGAGTTTGAATATTATTGGTGAGGAAGTGAGTTTTGGAATGCAATCCTGGAGGTTATCTTTGCAAGGTTGTAAGTAAATTCTATTGCTTTTTTTTATTATATGATAATTATATGCTTTAGTGGAATTCCTGCTGTTAATATTTCCCCAATATTACACCTTCGTCCTGTGGCCATATTTCCCTTCAATTTCTTTCCTGCAACTCTAGTATTCAACAGTGTAGTATTTAGTAAGGGAACCAGCCCTCTCTAGAGATTGGTCTGAAGGAATTTTCTCTTTCCCTCGGTATTTCAATGTTGCCTGAATCTAAGGTGCACAAGTGATAATATATTGTACTTAGGAAAATTTGTGACCAACAGTTTTTGGCATGCCCGGTAGGACCTTGAAAGTTTCACTTTCAACAGTATTGAGGTTTGATGTTCACCTTCATGCTATAAAGTTAGAACATTTGGTGACTTAGAAATACCCAAAAACCTTCGAACGTGGAAAAAATGAGAGTTGTACTTCATGATCACAAGATCGAAGGCCAAAAAATTTGAAAATCCATTGAGTTTTTTGAACTCAACATCCAAAAATTAGGTGAAAACCATAGTTTGGTCACCCTGTCACTTACATCATTTACAACATCCTCACAATAGCTGGTGTGTTTTCTATTTCTTCAAGTCCAAATAGTATTGCTACTAGTGTTCCACCTCCTCAACCACACATACCGGTCCAAATGGCCCATAATCCTCCACCATGGTAGTACTCAGCATGGAATAGTTTGGGAGCCTTGAATTTACAAGCACAAAATCTCGTCCCTCAAGCTGCTTTGAAAGCTTTTCTAACCTATGCTGGTACCGGTAAAACTACATATGAGCATATCCAAGATATAGCTTCTTTGGCAACCATCCATGACATAACATATGAAGATGTGATGATAAAATTATTGGTATTTTCACTAAGAGGGAAATTGATGTATTGGTACCGATCATTGCAACCAAGCACTATTACATCATGGGATCAGTTAGGGGAGTTATTAATCAATAACTTTCATAAAAAAATTGATCCATTTTCCTTACTGCACCAATTTAATGTGATTCAAAGGCATCTATAGGAGGAGATAACAGATTTCAATGTTAGACTCACCAGAACCTGGTAGAGAGTTCTTGAAGGTCTTCATACCAGTCATGAGCAAGTTGCATTATATTATCTCAAAGCTTTTAACACAGACATTGGCTTGGCTATCTGGAAATCCAACATGATTACATTCTAGAGCTTTTCAAACAAGCACAGAAGACGGTAGTAGAATTTATTGCCATAGGTAGGATTTCCTCAAAGGTAATAGTGCCCGTCCTACCTGATCTTCCACAAAATTTATATTCGGGTTCATTTTCACAACCTATGCCTTATATGTATCCAGTTCCATCATGGAGCTCAAGTGCACCTCAAATCACACCCATTTTAGTTCCCCAGATTCTTGCTCCGGATATTCAGCAATTATCCGTACTCATTTCATTCCTGGCATTATCTGCACCACCAGCACCTCTACCTTTACTGATAGCTCCTACACCCTCAAATCCTTATCCTTACACAAAACTTTTGCAAGAGGTGAAATATCCTAATTCAACTATAAGAGCAACAGGAAATAAAATCACAATTATTGAAAGAAAGCAAGCCAAGAGAGATTTCCAACCCAAGAGATTTCAACCTCCGCCAATCACCAGGGAACAAGCTGCTCCAACAAGTAAGGCACTTGAGAGGAACTTGACTGTATTGATGAATGAGGAAGTTGGACCTGCAGATATAACATACTAGTTCTCTACATGTAATGATCCACATAGTGAGGAGACTTGTATGGTTCATTTGAACTACATGCAAACACTAACTGTAAGCTCTTCTAGAGTTCAGGTTAACATGATTACTAAAATGGATCACAACCTTATGGTTTCATCTGAAGAACAAGTCTCAGTTATCACAAGAGCTGCAAAGAATCCAGTCATAGTAGATCTAGCTGAGATAGAACCATTAAGGGTACCTGCTCACCCAAAAATGTAAAATGAGAAGACAAAAGTACAAGTGAAAACTCTTGATTCAACACCAAATCTAGATTCACCTATTATGTTAAAATATCTTTTGCCACCACGAGCGAAGGAAATATTGCAATAAAAATCCTCAACTTCACAAGCAAGAGCTGAAAAAGAGGAACAAGCCAAAGAAAAACTCAAGTACCCATATTTGACTAAAATACAGAGGGTAGAAGCCACACAACAATATCTAACCAAATATGAGGCCGCTAAGGAAAATAAGGAGGCTGGTACATCCGCATAAAACATTGTTGAGGAGTTGAATAAGATTCCCGCTAAGGTTAGTCTTTATGATGCATTACAATTACATGGGCAAGTCGATCTATTACAAGAATCATTAAAGTCTATGAAAGATAATGGGAAGAGTTCTACTCAGACAATTTTTGATCAAACATTTACTACTTCAGCCACTGGAAAGAATAGATTGTTGGAATATTTTCAACATTGCCTCCTTAGTCCTAAGTATTAAGTCATAGTATTTAGTTTTAGTTTAATATTTTGATTTACATATTTCTAGTTAATTTGATTAGCATACGTTGAGGTTTTTGATTGGTTGGTCAATGTTTGACCATAGTCCAAGATTAGCATGTTGTTAGGATAAGAGCTATCTTTAAGTTAGGTTGTTGTAATAAGTTTGGGAGGATTTCTCTCAACCACCGTGTCTATTTTTAGTTCTTTCAAGAAATACAAAACTATATAATGCATTGTTGATCAATAGAACAATTTCACTATTATTTTTCATTTGGTATTAGAGCAGGTTTGCTCAGATGGATCAAAACCTATGGAGAGTGGTGTGAAGAGATCTGAAGCACACACTTTGTCAGAGAAACTCAAGTGGCCAACACTTAGCAGAGTTGCAAAGAAGAGCTCAAGTAAATCATTAATATCTCATGCATTCTGAGGTATTTGATTA